>CM060122.1:23536929-23829429 GCA_030522415.1 Channallabes apus | reverse complement strand
TTGAACTGTATAAATAAGAAACCATCAAACATACTGTAGTGTACGCCGAGATATTTTCCTTCTGCACCAAGGTGGTCAAGAATTATTGTAAAGCAATGGATATGTGCA
The DNA here is from genome assembly GCA_030522415.1 of Channallabes apus. Taxonomy (NCBI): domain Eukaryota; kingdom Metazoa; phylum Chordata; class Actinopteri; order Siluriformes; family Clariidae; genus Channallabes; species Channallabes apus. The sequence continues at coordinate 23,829,321 of CM060122.1, read as the reverse complement.
CATATGCATAAAGCAAACCTTCTTTGAGAAGAAAGATTCTTTTGCATACTTAAGTAAAATAATATTATGCAAGTTAATGAATAAACTCTCCATTAAACCCATTCATCCCAACACCATTTATATTCAAGTTTTGCTTATCTAAACACTTTCTCTTTTTTTGAGAATATTTCTTTCAGGCCTGCCTGTTCCTGCCCTAAACCTCCGCCTTGAAATGCACCAACTCGATTTACGCCCAGCTACATTCCATTTCCTGGTAAACCTACAGTATACGCATGCCTCTAGTGGGTTAATTCTTCTTTTAACATTCAAGTGGCAAACATCACCGTAGGAAAAAGCTCCAGGTTGAAAGCCTAACAAGCAATTGGATTCCTTGCATGACTGCAGTTTCTGACTCACCTCCCTTATGTTTTCGGCAGGCTCCATCATAAAGAGCCATCAAAACATTCAATTACGGCAGGCCTCGTCAAGCAATGCGCGCCTCACGCTTCCCAGGGGCAATCTATTCAGAGCTGAGCTGGAAAGCCGAGCAGTTGAAGTTCTTGCAGTGGCTCTGATGGCACATTACCAAATCCATAATGCTTAGTTTAAGCTAAACTGCATGGGAATTTTAGGCATCTAAAACAAGATACCCCATCTTTTAGGAAATGATATGCTGTCAGAGCTCATCAAGATGATCGATCTGGTGTACGTATTAAGAATGTTTTTTTTTAGCGTTTAGTTTTATTCGATTAATCATCAGGTTACAGAGAAAATATCGATTCAGGCACAAAATGCACTACCCATTTCCCCCCTAATTTTGTAACATGACATTAATTCATAGACAAACATGAGGCCACCAAAATAGGTAAAAGAATACGCATATAACTCAACAGCACACATCCATCATCATTTTGTCAAAAACACTGAGGTTTGCTCATTATTATAGCTTAACCCCATCTATTCAAACAAATACGGAATGTGATTAAGCATGCAAAATTCTGCCTCTACAAGAAATGTCTTACCATTATAAAGAAACAAAAGTCTGAGAAATTTGCCATGTAGAACTTTTTTTGTTCATAGTGTAATCCAAGCAACTGGCAGAGAACACTCTCGTCCTGAATAGCAACTTCATGTTTAAACATGCATTCACCAGTTACTTTTATATATATAAAAAGAAAGAAAAACACTTGCGTTGACAAGCAACTGCATAGTTCTGGAAGTGTCTGAAAGTTTGTTCGAATCTGTGTCTGGTATGCTGATGAACTACAAATATTTTACCACCACAAGTTCATGTTCTAAAATTGTGATAAGTGATGACAGAATGACCTGTGTCAAGTGTTAAATCTCAGGTCTATCGTTAAAGGATCTGCATTGTATAATCACAAATGGAGAACACTGCATGAGGTTACTGTGTCATGTTCAGTACTTAAATGTACTGCATATACCTTACACTGAACATTATATGAATACAGCGTAGGACTCAACTTTATTTGTATAGCACTTTAACAACAAGAATACCCCAAAATGCTTCAAATAAATAGTAAAATAATAAAATAATATAAAGAGACAAATCATAATATAAAAAGACATAATTAAAATAACATCACACACACATCTAATCAAACAGAACACCGTGCAACCTCGGATTACGAGTAATGCGGTTTACGACTGTTCCGCAAGACGAGCAAAGATTTGTAATAAATTTTTACTTTAAAAAACGAGCATTGCCTTAGTTTACGAGCACCGAGTATCATGTATCACGTGTGCGCTTCTTGTTTTGATGCCGACATCACAATCACAACTGAGCCAACGGTTTTTCTCTCTCTTGCGCTGCGGAATTGTAGGTAATCATCTCCCCTGCAGGGTGAATACACACACACGCATTAACGGAGAGACAGTTTTTAAAACCATTTAAAAATTAGCAAGGAACATCGCTAGTCACACTCGCGTGAGCGCATACTAACGGAATCACTGCTGTAAAGTAAAACAACAAACAAATTAATCAGCTCCTCACCTTTGAAAACAATCGCGACAGAGAAGAGTTTCCTTTGTTTGTAGCAGAGAGGAGAAACGATGATATGATTATATCACTACATGACCGCCCTGACTGCTTTTTTTTTTCTGTTCTATACACTGCACCATTCCGAGTAATTTCTACATACCTGTTATTTGTGAAAATCTCAAATCAAAGAAAACCGCAAACCAGCCCTTTGGCTGCCAACAATCATGTCATGGACAAAATCACAAAGATCATGTATTTGCCAACATTGGTGAACATTACCTGAAGCTGCAGGGCTGTATATATTTTATATACATATATATACACGCACACACACCATCATCATCCTCATTCATTATATCCAGCATGAGCCAAATAGAGTTGTTCGTACTTACTCTGCTCATTTGCATTCGTAGAAAAGGAATATAAATACTCAACCTGTAATCTTGGAGTTTTTCGGGTTTCTTAAAGCTGATGACTGCCTTAATCCGATTTAAGATATCAGCTGTTCTCTTATACTTCCTGAATAATCTGATAAATGTTGAAACCAGATCATGATGGGATTATATCTACAGTGTTTCCACATGAGCCGCTCAGACGAGTTCTTTTTACTTGAGTGAATATTTGACACTACACTTCATACAAGCGTAAATCCTAGTAACCCCATTCTTCACTTAAATATGCATGTAATCAGATCTCGAGTAAGCAACTGGATTCCATGAGCACTTCAAAAAAAAGGTTCGTCTATTCTGAAAGTTCTCAGAATCCTCTAGAAACCTGTTCCTGAAAGAAACGTCATCCATGACACTGACCAGTTCAAACTTCGACTTCAAAGCTAGACAAGGACCAGTGTGATTCTGTCTCATTGACAAAAAGACCCTTCAATCAAAGCCTATCTGGCCACAATGACCACAGCAAGGGGTCTCTGATGTACCTAACATGGGTCACTTGCATTACGTCAGCTGGTCCGTTTGGCCACCTTGTTGATGCCTATTGAAATCGCAAACATTCTGGTGAGGAACAAAAATGGAAAAAAAGTCAACCTTTGCAGACTATGGACACCAGACTGTCTTTATTCAACAATGTAACCATGATCCTGGGCGGATGGTGAAACTTGTTATTACTGAGAATATCCACTTTGCTCAGTCCTATTTCAAGAACAAGACAGAACACAGCAATGCACACTCAATAAAACCCTGAATAATAGACGAGAGAAAACAATGAGTCCCATCACCCGAAAGAGCCATGTCCGTTCATGTCAGACCAGCACTAACATTTTTAGAAAATATCCACTTTCATTCCAACGCTATACAAACACACAGACAATTTACTAACTATTTTTTAAGCTCGGTATTTCAATACCCTTGCAATGAACAAATTTAGGCCAAAATAGAATGAACAAGAGGTATTTCCCCAAAACCAACACCTTTGTTTGTAAATTAGAGACCATTACACAATATATGCAACACAATCAAGCCAAGTAGAAATTTGAGTATCCTTGTAAATGTAGTGAGCACTAAATGGACTATGGTAGTGAGTATGGGTGTAACGTTATGTCCAGGTCGTAATCAGTGATCTTGTAAGGGAAAATAAAGAACTGTTTTTTAAAATAATTACAGGGTTTCTTTACTCAAGAAATACTAGGTCTATAAAGGTTATTGTTTTATTTGAGGTTTGAGGCGTGGAAACAGTGAAGTAAGAGAAAGGACAAACCAGAAGGCAGTTTACACTCGCGATTGACTGGAAAGCAGTCTGCGATCGACTGGTCGACCGCGATCGACTGGTCGACCGCGATCGACTGGTCGACCGCGATCGACTGGTCGACCGCGATCGACTGGTCGACCGCGATCGACTGGTCGACCGCGATCGACTGGTCGACCGCGATCGACTGGTCGACCGCGATCGACTGGTCGACCGCGATCGACTGGTCGACCGCGATCGACTGGTCGACCGCGATCGACTGGTCGACCGCGATCGACTGGTCGACCGCGATCGACTGGTCGACCGCGATCGACTGGTCGACCGCGATCGACTGGTCGACCGCGATCGACTGGTCGACCGCGATCGACTGGTCGACCGCGATCGACTGGTCGACCGCGATCGACTGGTCGACCGCGATCGACTGGTCGACCGCGATCGACTGGTCGACCGCGATCGACTGGTCGACCGCGATCGACTGGTCGACCGCGATCGACTGGTCGACCGCGATCGACTGGTCGACCGCGATCGACTGGTTGGGCACCCCTGTGCTAGACGATGGACTTATAAGAAGACGAGGCACCTTCAATTTCACTTTCAGCCAAACTCATTTTGCCTTACTAGCGTTCAAGCGATTTCTGCTACTGCGATGAAAGCTGTTGCAAAGTAGGTCACGTCGGGAACTCAACCAATAGGATTCAACTGCCGTCATATTGTAATTGTATCGCCAACACTCTACAATACATGTCGAAACATTTTTGCATCACGAAATATCGTACTGCGATATATTGTTACATCCCTAGTAGTGAGCTCTAAATGAACTAACTAAGCTGTGGGGTAAAATAATAAAAATAAACTAAAACAGACTAGTGACGTTAAAATAAGAATAAAAAACTTTTTCTAGTCTCAAAAAATTTTTAATACTTGATGGAATCAACACTAGTTGCATAACTACTTAAAATCCCATTATGGGGTAAAACTATTATTTTTAATCATTTTAAATACACTGGCTAACCAAAAATGCCAACAAAAAAAAAAAAGGAAGGAAAGGGCCATTTCTGAAGGGTCTAATTATTGGGCTGAATTAAGAAAAGAAAACAGCAGATTTGAAATTACTGGAACTGGGATAAGAACCCTTCAACACACTAAAATCTGCAGTGACGGTGCTGAACCATCAACTTTGTGGAAGACATGTGGTCAGAATTATTTTTTGTTTTCTATCATGAATGGAGATTGCTGAAACACTAGAAGTTGCATGGTAAAATATCAACAGCCAAAACCATACAGTAGTGAAAGTAAGAGCACTTCCATACACATACACGGTGAAATAAGGACGCACAGGATTGGGACTAAACAGCTGTATGTGCCCCTATGGAGACCATTTCTTAGGGGGATTAATCAGAAAAAAAAGGCTTTAATTTGCTAAGGAACATAAATAATGGGTTTTGGAGCGATGGATAGAGGTGATGTGGTCTGCTGAGTTTAGATTGACCCTATTCCAGAGCGGTGGGCGTGTCAGGGTAAGAAGAGAAGCACATAAAGAGATGCACCCATCATGCATAGTGCCCACTGTACAAGCCTCTGAAGGCAGTGTTATACCCAGGGGTTATTGGCAATAAATCAGATGATGACCTGAATGTACTGAATGACCAGGTTATCACATCAATGGAGTTTTTCTTCCCTGATTTAACAGGCATATTCCAGGACTGAAGCTGTGAAAGAGTGATTCTGGGAGCTGGATGAATTATTTGCTGACACACACTGGCCAGCACATTGTGTGCTATAATATAATCAAAGCTAAAGGTGACTGCCTGACCCCCCAAAAAAAGGCACATTCAGTGTGTTACTCAGTGGACTATATTAAACTGTACACGGATTTAATATCAAGACAAATTATGAATTTAACGCAACATGTCCTCTGAAATTATAAGCAAATTATGTTAAAACAAAACAAAACTACATTTTAATAATTTAATATTAAATAATAAATCTGGGTCACTTTATATATTTCTAGTTAGATCAGTGGTTCTCAAAGTGTGGGGCGCGCCTCACTAGTGGGGAATACAGACATGGCAGGTGGGGCGCAATGAACGGGAGGAAATTAGTGCAAATAATAGGAAAAAACAAAAAAAAATTACACACAAATAAATGGATCATTAATACAAGTAAATTTAAAATAACATCAGTTGTGGGCCGGGAGAAAAAGTGGAACCATATAGTGCAACAATAATGGTTTAACGTCGGGCCAACTTGAGCAGCGCTGCTCGAATCACAAACCTGCGCGAGCCACTGGGCAGCGCTGCGCGACTCTGACAGAAATAAACCGCGCCGACCATCAAATTACATTTTACCCCGCTGGGATGCGCACGTACAAAACAGGCATGGCAAGGCGGAAACAATATTAAACAGTCCTGACATTTTAAATTGTTTTTAAATAAAAACACAGTGGGTCACGCAGGTTTGTGATTCGAGCCGCGCTGCGCGATCCACCGGGCTGCGCAAATAAAGCAGATCATCACTGCACTATTCTGATAGTCGCGCTGCGCTGTATTTGCACAGATATTTGGTTCAATCGGGTGCCGCGGTTTCGTCCCACTTTTGATGTGTTTGGCTTCACATACACTTCGACAATGGAAGAAGACGGTGCAGCAGCAGTGAGTTTGCTTACATGTGACGAAACCAACAACGAGGAGATTGTAAAGAAAAAAGGTGCCTCGTCTGTGGTGTGGAATTGGTTTGGGTATAAGAAAAGCGATACGAATGAGATGAAGGTGATTTGGAAGGTACGCAAGTGCACTGTTTTAACAAGTGGTGGAAACACGTCAAACCTTTTCTATCATCTGAAATCCAAGCTTCCAAACGAATATGGCCAAAGTAAAAAAAAAAAAAAAAAATTGCAGCAAACCTCATCAATTCACAGTTTAAATAAAATTACATTATCTAAAACAGTTTCTTTGTGTTTGAATTTTTATTTATGCATTTTCAGATACAAATTGCTATATTGTGATATATATCGTTAACGAGGTAGAAAATAGCTTCTAACGTGATAGAAGATTTTGGTCTTTTGATCTTGAGCTTGGATTCATGGTGGGGATTGTGGGGGCAGAAGAGAGACCCGTGTGTGCTTTGTGTCTTATACCACTGGCAGCAAACCACATGAGACCCAACAAATTAGGAAGACACTTAGAGACAACACACTCCAGTCACGTTAATAAGCCACTGGACATCTTTGAAAGAAAGCTGGCAGAATACAGACAGCATGATGATCGCATGGTAACATCTGAATCAGTGGACAGCAAAGCACAAATGGCTTTATGCCAGAGCAAAAAAACTACAAACGATTGCTGAGCAGCTAATAAACATGGGGTCAATTATGCAATGATAAGTGACAACGTAAGCCTTTTATAACAACTGCACGTGTATTTTATCTGTTTTGAACTTGGTTTTGTTTGATCTTATTGGTTTAGAAATTGATGTTTCAATAAACAGTAAACTTGGCCGATTTCGTTATTATTTTGTTGACAAGTGGGGCTTGAAAATTCGCTCACCCCCTTAAGTGGGGAATGACAGAAAAAGTTTGAGAACCACTGAGTTAGATAAGTTATTTACCCTGAATAACATTTATTGAGAGGTATGAAATGGCACTCTACACCACAGGTTCATTTTGCTTATTCAATACACAAGTAAATCAAGTAAACAAGATCACTGTAGGCATTGAGTGCCTTGATTAGACAAAAATTCAGCAATTTGTTCCACAATGCTGGCAAGTCAAAACGATTTGGTTTGACTAATGTTTGAGGAGTCTAATTACTGTTTATTTGTGTGCTCGGACAACATGAGTATATTGAGTGAATCTCAACGCACATAACAGGCACCAGTAAGAGCTCAGTGTGTTTGTTTACTTCTTTTATAGTATAAGTAAATTAGCAGACAAGCTCATGCAAAAGATTCAGGTACAAATATTCACACAGCGTTAATCCCTGACCAATTTAGGATATCACTTCGATCCTAATCGATAAAAAGAAGTGTACATACTTAGAGAGCTTTAAAACCGACTCCACTGGGGATCAGGTTAGTTTCACATCTTGTTTAGACTAACCTGGAAAAAAACATTTTTTTAATCCACACAGGATATAACGTAATAACTGCCCACAAAGATAAAATAACAAACAATACAGATTGGCATCTCTTAGTGTATTAATCACACAAACATAGAACATTTTCCACAAAACGTCCAGCTGTTGATGTTACATTTGCAGAGATTTGATACAATAGTGGGAAAGTAAAAATCTTCAGCTTTCACAAATGTAATAATATGGGGTTTATGGGATTATTGCATTAAAGCTGCCGATCTGCATTATGTTTCAGTTTTTTTATGTTTATGGGCTGTTATTACGTTGACGGGTGTTACTCCTTTCCCACACTAAACCTAATGAAAACCCATAACAGCAAGCCTGCAGTGACGGCAACAACACAGACTAGATTTGCAAACTGTTCCAACTAAGTAGCAAAGTGGAAGTAATTTCACCTGGGTAAACATGGGGCGGTTTTACAGCCTGCCAGAGGTGACATTTCCCTTGTTCACACACTTGATCTTTGATCTCCTTATGCAGAGTCTTCTCAGCGAGGTGATAACTAACCCTAGACAGACTCCAACCAAATGTTCACTACGGCTTACCCACGTGTATATACGTAGATGCCTGGGCAAATGGCATTGGGCTATACAAACTTTAATATTTTAGACTTTTCAGTACACTTCTGACTTTGTGACATGTGCAAGTTACGCAGCTAAAAAGATACCAGGCACAACCTCAACATCAGGGTTCTCAGCCACAATTACACAATTATTCACCTCGAGCCAGCAGTCTGAAACAAACCCATATTCATACGGAGAATTCCTCACTCCAAACACAGTCTCCAGTACATTTATCCCTCTAATAAAGCACAGTCATACAATGACTGGCACCATGAACCACCATTGTACCTAGTGTAAAAGAAAAATACAAGAAACTGTTTGAGCTTGAGACATAAAAGCTGAAAGATTCATTCTTTAATGTAGTCTTTCATTATGTCCCTGAAGAAAGTGAGATTTACGACTTTTACACTGAAACAATTCTTTATAATCTTCAAAATAAACAAACAGATTCCCTCTGTATGAGGCAATTTTCATCTCTAATCATCCAATATTACAGGACATGGCTTGCCTAGATTTGGATGTGGATTTGTTCCCACATTTATACCAGAGAAACTGGCAAAGAAAGGATCCAAAAATTGTCTTCTGATGAAACACTAAGAGAATAGGGGAGTGCGGTCCCACGCTTCAGATGTGTGCAACAAGAGGCTTCATTTTCTCTGGTGATAACATGTGAAAGTCGATGACAACCCCTTTCACCATCGCATAATGATGTTTTTGTTTAGTGCAGGTCACTCACTCACACACACACACACACACACAATTTATGGCTATGTTCCTCCAACTCAGAGCTAGAAAAATTATCATGTCCGAACTGTACACCAAGGTCAAATACATGCACTTTTACAATTGATTATATAAATAAATGACATACTTTTAGGATTCTACTATCAAATATGAATCAACCAACGAAATATAGGCATTTGGGAACTTTGTTTTTTAACCCACTGCAAAAAACAAATGTATTTTGCCTTTAACACATCAGGCGTTTCTGAATGAAATCACTTTAGGGTCAGTGTTGAAGATAAGAGGAAAACTTCCTGGAAAGTCAAACAGGAAGGAAAAACTACTGAAAATCACATCCTCTCTAGGGAACTGATGACCCTGAAGAAATCGCCATTTTATTCAGCAGCCAATTCAAAATTTCTTTTTCCCTCTCCAGAAGCATTTATTAATGAAACTCACAAAGAACAAAAAAACATAAAATTGTATATTGTATTATAGTATACAGTATTATCCACCTTCAGTAACTATTTAATTCCTGGTTATAGTCGCGGTGTATCCATAGCCTATCTCCAAGAACACTGGGAGTTCACTCCAAGAAGCAATTTACCATAGCCAATTTTTGAAAGGTAAAAGGAAACCACAGATCTCAGAGGAATCCCTCACGCATGCTTGTACTTACGTACCAAAAAATTAAAGGAACAATGCATAAATTTGTGCTTCACAAAAAAAAAAATCTATTCTCACTCAATAAAGATTGACTTCAATGTTACATTTAAATAGTCTAACAATTTTGTATTATGCTAACAAATAATCAAACTGACTCAAATAAGTAGAACAAAAACTATAAACAAACTATCCATTAACTGAAAAGAAAAGCACTAGTTGTACTTTAGTATCACATTCAGCAATAAAGTGTGATTACAAAACTGTTTCTGCATTCAAGAAGGGAAAAAAGTTTTTCATTAGTCATCAGCTCTAAATAAAAACTAACAATAAAATGTAAATGTATGCACATTTCCTCACACTTTTTAAACTGCATCACTGGCATAGGGCAATTGGCCTGACACTGCTGACGCGATCTTTAAGCCCAGGTTGCTTTCTGCAGAATTTAGCTTGTCTGTATTGTTGGGTCAAGTGTTGCTCATCTTCCTCGACAATAGCCCATAGATTCTCCATGTCAAGCACCTAAATCTCTATAAAGCTTCTCAGCAGTCAAAAGCAAAAAAGTGCTCTAAAATCTCCTGGTAGATGGCTGAACTGACTTGATATAAAACAGTGGACCAACACCAGCAGATGACCCGACACCACAAATTGTGGGGACTTCAAGCAACCCAGATTCTGTGCCTCTCCACTCTGTCTAGACTGGGACCTAGACTTCCAAATGAAATGCAACATTTATTTTAACCTGAAAAGACGACTTTGACTTTTTCGCTCTTTAAGCCCAGATGAGACACTTCTGACACTGTATCTGCCTCAGAAGTGGCTTTATACTATGAATGCAACAGTTCCTGAAGATGTCCGTGCATGGTGGCTCTTGATTCAACTGATTCCAGCCTCACTCCCATGTCTTGTGACACACTTCAAAGTTCTTGAACTGGCATTCTTTTTATGTCTGTTGCTTGTTCACCATTTCTTACCAATTAACTTACCATGAATATGCTTAATGAATAAGTTTCCATGATTACCCTTGTTATTCAGGGTGTTAATATACATCATCTAGACCACGTAAAGCCAGGAGTCTTCTCCATGATTCGGTTTGTGTGTGCTGAGCTAGACCGAGAGATACTCAGTATGAATAGGATATCGTATGAACATTAATTTATTATTCTGACATACTGGATTTTTACATTTCATAATCATAAATCATCGAAAATTATATTTAAAAAGGCTTGAAATATTTTCACTTGAAAGAATGTTGAATCCAGGGCAAGTTAGTTAAATGCAAAACCGACAAAAACATTTTCATTATGAAAAAACATTCACAGCCCAAGTGATTTCCAAACACCTAAATGCATTTGTTTTCCTGACGTGGGAACAGTGAACAAAGCACGTGTCTTATGAAGGGTTAAGCTGTTTCTCCAGTGTACGCGGACTTTACTTCGACACGAGGTCACACACAGTACAGTACAGTCTGCAGACGTGACTGCTCTCACCAGCATAATGCAACAGAAACAAAACCAAATCAACACGTAAGAACCTTAAGCGCATAATAGCCGATATGCGAGCAGGTGTGTGTGTGTGTGTGTGTGTGTGTGAGAGAGAGAGAGAGAGAGCAGGGCAAGAGCAAAAGCACGCCATCATTAGAGGAACACAAGCTCGCGCTCAAATATCGCACGGAATCCTAGGAATCGTGCTCGCGCGCGCGACGTTTTTATGTCAAACAAAAGCTGGACGTTTTGTCACAAAGTTGCAACAAGAAACGCAAATGAAAGAGAAATAGAAAAGGCTTTAAAAATAATAAATACGCACAGCAACACCAACGCTGCATAATGCGCATACGCTTATGTTAAAAGGGTACAACGTCGCACAAGCAGTCACTTCAAAGCAACATTTATTTATTAAACTCACCTCCGGTCCTTTAAAAGCGCGTGGTTTGTTTTGCAGAATTGTCAATGAAGTTGTGAATTCAGTCTCCGCTTGTTTTGTCCCCTGCAGCTATTTGGCACTAGTATTTATACACGTTATTTGAAAATAATCAGCCAAATATTTTTTTTATCAAGTTATTTTCCCATAAGAAACCCCGAAGAAGTCTACAATATAAGTCTACATCCCGTGTCCCACTTAGAGCTCTGCCAGTTTTGCATTCGCAGTTCGGCTCCTCAGTGCGCATGCGCGTAACGCGGCATTGCTGGTTCTCGTGCAACAATCAACATGGCGTGACGCGCACGAGCTCAGGTGCTTCGGGAACTCCTGCGCCTCATTAAACACGCAGTACATTCATATACCTGTGAAATATGCAGAATAAAGCTTTATGCAGCTTTTAGTTTAACCTAATTATATTTGCATATACTAAACAGTATAAATGAAGTAGTATATGTATATATATATATATATATATATATATATATATATGTGTGTGTGTGTGTGTGTGTCTGTGTATACACACACACACACACACAAACATATATATATATATATATATATATATATATATGTTTGTGTGTCTGTGTATACACGCACACTCACATTTATACTGTTTAGTATATATATATATATATATATATATATATATATATATATATATATATATATATATGCATACACATGTATACACTGAATATTAGGAATATAATTAATTCTATCCACATGCACCAAAGACTGCAGATAAAATGGATTTTGTCTTTCTGCAAAGAGATTGCTTTTGTAGATTTGTCTAATATATGTTTTTGCTTTATTTTAGTTTTTCACATTTTCAAAATTACATTTAAGAAAGAGAAATCTGTTGATTTTTAATCTGTTTCTGTTTGAATCTGTTGATGATTAACATATATTTATTATTATTATTGTTATCATATTTCATGCTTTTATAATAATATGCAATGTATCCAGTGGCTAGGGTTTGGGCAATGAGTGGGAACTGAACAAGGGCCTTCCGCATGGCAGGCAGGAAACCTACCACAGAGCCACCAATGCCCCATATAAAAATATATTTCTGAAAGAATAAAAAATAAATCAATGAATAAACAACCACACTGCTGCTGACAACCATATAATTTAATACTACATACTTCATATTCCATTTTTAAATCATACTGTTGCTTCCATCTGTCATACCCACGCAGCACTTTTTTTCAGGGGTATCTCAGTGGTTTAGACTTCTGCTCAAAAGGTTTCAGGTTCAAATCCCAGCACCACCAAACTGTCACTGTCAGACCCTTACACAAGGCCTTTGCCTCTCAACTGCGCAGATATATAATGAGATAAAATTTCACGCACTGTAAATGTACACTTCCATACTTTTATATTTTTATACCTCACAGTTTACACTTCCATGTTTTTACATTCGGGTTCCTGTGTAGTTTATATAATGCTATTTTAATTCTATTTTATTTTGTCTGTTTTTGTTGAGATATCGGTGTCACTGCGGTGTAGTGGTTAGCACTGTCGCCTAGCACCTCCAGGGTCCGGCTTCGAGCCAGGCTCGATTCCCCTCTCTGAGTGCATGGAATTTTCATGTTCTCCTCGTGCTTGGTGGGTTTCCTCCGGGTACTCCGGTTTCCTTCCACATTCCAAAGATATTTAGGTAAGGTTAATTGATGTTCCCAAATTGCCTGTAGTGTGTGTGCCCTGTGATGAATTTGCACCCTGTCCATGGTGTGCCTGCTCCTTATACCCTAAGTCTCCTGGGATAGGATCCAGGCCCCCGCGACCCTGAATACAGGATAAAGCAGTATAGATGATGAGTGAGTGAAAGTGTTGAGATCAATTTCCAACTTAAATTTTATGGCTAATTTTATTTGTACTTTTATTGCAAATCGTCTTGTATTCTCTAATCATATTCTCTAATACAATATTTTCTTGGTGGTAAAATCTCTCCATTTTATTTCATCTACAGTCATATAAGCATTTCACTGCATATCATATTGTAGTTGTGTAAGTGACAAATAATTTTTTTTATTTGAAACAAACACAAGAAAGTAACTGTCCTTGAAATTGTCCTTTAACCACAACTCTCAGGTACACAAGACACAAGACACGTAGCTCTATATCCAGGCAAACATTAACTTTGTTCCAGTCAGTCTCGTTATAATACTGTCTTTCCTAAAAGCCTGCCTAACTGATTCCTTACTAAAATAGTCTGTCTTTTTCGGAAAGTTTCCATTAGTAACAAAAGGGTCCATTTATCCAAACCATTTCACCGGAAAGGGGTTATAGGATTATAAGGATAAGGATTATAACTTTTACTGAAAAATATTTTTAGTGTGTGTGTATGTATGTATGTATGTATGTATGTATGTATGTATTGTGTTGTTAAAAAAGTTTTTTATAAGCTGTATATATATATATACTGTACATATATACATATATTATATATGTATATATATGTATATATATATATATACAGCTTATAAAAAACTTTTTTAGAAAGCTGGAGTGTGCTCTTGTGTCGTTAATGAATAGCCCTTTCATTTATACAATATGGGTGACTTGATAAGTGCACTGATAAGATTTATTGGTTTACTCTATCCATTTCATCATTGTTTTGGGTGCAGTGACCTAAGACTTCACGCTATCATTCATTGTAAAGGAGCCCAACCTTCATGTAACCTACAGTACAGACGTACACATACATTAAGGGAAATTACACAGCAATCAGCATGTATTTGGACTGTGGAGAAACCCACTTGGGGACACTAAAGGCAAGATTTGACCCCCAATCCTGAAGGTGAAGCAACAAGGAGAACGGTTATGCCACTGTGCAGCCTGATTTGTTTCAATGTTGTGAAAATCTGTAGGCTCAGATATAGACTCTTTATATTGAAGATTTGATTGGGCAGTGTTTTTTTCATAATCAGTGACTAAACAGTATTAGGCCTCTTTCAAAGACTACCAGTGTTGCTTATTCTGTTATACGTAGTTACACTATTAATGTTGGTTTTGTTCTGAATTGTTGCTGTCTGCAAGATATCAAAGATTGGGACCTACTGGATTGCATTACTTATAAGAGTTAAGTAAAAGATGCTATACAGTGTGAGAGTGATCATTCTACAGAAGCACAGCATGTGTTGTCTTACAGCTTAATACACTGAAGCATGACCCATATACAGTACTATGCACATTTTTTTTTTTTTGGTATTTTGTATTCTTTCTTTTTTGTTGTTTTCTATACACATTATGTCCTTGTTTTACTACTGTCTAATGACGTAGTACAATTATCATGCTACTTTAATATTATGATTGTGTTCGTGCTTCGTAAAAAAGGTTAATGAGGCGTATTTAAAGACCAGTGGATCACTGGGTGAACCATTATAATCCTTAAAAGAAGAGATCCAGTGCTGTACCCTGAACACAGTGTTGTCACACATTATGTGTGTGCAGTTCTCTTTATTCTATTGACTAAAATTTATTTATCCAAGATGAGTAAATCCAAATCTGGATTATATTTAAGCTCTTTCACCATTTCTTTAGGTTTTCAGGTTTGAATACAGATAAGTGTGGCTTAAGGCTGACCTCTAGTGTCTGAAGAAGGTCTGCAAAAATCAGTCTACAAAGACTTGCCCCATGAAATCAAAGTAACAACCAAGATCACGGGAGTATACAACTAAATAACACTGCACACTTCATGGTAGACAACTATAAATTGTATACAATGAGTTACAGTGATATTTTCATTACAATATTGTTATTTCCTTAAATTAATTTAATGCGCTTAATAAAAAGGGGGTTTCTAATAACTGTTATTTAGTTACTTATATTGTTGCTGTTATTATTATTATTATTTTTATTATTATTATTATTAATAGTAGTAGTAGTAGTAATAGCAGTAAGTAATGGCACCAAAACAGATTAGAAGAAGGAAAAAAAGACAAATTCATTCATTCATTCATTCATTTTCTATACCGCTTAATCCTGTGTTCAGGGTCGCGGGGGACCTGGAGCCTATCCCAGGAGACTTCGGGCACTAGGCGGGGTACACCCTGGACAGGGTGCCAATCCATCGCAGGGCACACACACATACACACACTCACACACCCAATCACACACTATGGGCAATTTAGGAACGCCAATTAGCCTAACCTGCATATCTTTGGACTGTGGGAGGAAACCGGAGTACCCGGAGGAAACCCACCAAGCACGGGGAGAACATGCAAACTCCATGCACACAGAGACGGGAATCGAGCCTGGCCGGGGAATCGAACCCAGACCCTAGAGGTGCAAGGCGACAGTGCTAACCACTACACCACCGCGCCGCTAAGACAAATTCAATCCATAACAAATTTAACATAAAATAATAATTTATTTAGTTATTATTGGGACTATTTGTATAATTATATATAATGTTTAGGTGGCACAGTTGCTTAGTTTTTAGCACAAACTGGAGTTTGCATGCTCTCCCTGTGCTTGGTGGATTTCCTCTGGGTACTCCGCTTTCCTCCCAAAGACATTAGTCTAATCGCCATTTCCAAATTGCTTGTAGAGTGTGATTGAGTGTGTGGCCTGCGATGGATTGGCACACAGCCAGGGTGTACCCTACTTAATTAATAAAACAATTAATTGATCAAAGCAATTAATTAATGATAGATTAATTATACTGAACCCTTGAGCATCTACCGATACCAAATAAATAAAGTAATTAAAAAAATTAAATTTAACATTACATTTATACAAATCATATATACATACACATTTAAACAAACATATTTAAATTCATTCTTTTTTTAATTTTTATTCCGATTATGATCATCCTGTACAGGGTTGGGGAGGGGTCTGGAGCCTATCCCAGGAGGCTTTGAGGTCCAGGATGCCAATGCACCACTGTACTGTATTTAACCTGGAGGAAACTCACCAAGCACGAGAAGAACACGCATGCACACAGAACCGAGGCGGGAATCGAACCTGGACCCTGGTGGTGCAATGACAAATACAATGAAATCTAATTATATAAACTATAATTAATTTATAAATTATACAATATATAAAATATTAATTAATTAATTGTAATAGAACAATTAGTACTGTGATTACTGTGATACCTATGAGTCAAGACAAGATAATGTCTTTTTCAGATTAAAAAAATTATTATTATTATTATTTACATTTATTCAGTTTCAACAAAAGTCTCTAGTTTAAATTTTACCATATCTAATTCGTGATACTTACACACAGCCAACTTCAGATGAGTTCTGTGACGCCGAGTATAAACACACACACACACACACACGCCTCATTCTCCTCACAGCTGCACACTTCACCTCTGTACAGTCACCGCGCGCGCGGACGCTTCCCCGCTCCTGATTGGCTGAGTTCAGCCTCACACCCTCTTCCTGCTTAGTTCCGTGTCCGTGCACGAGCAGCTGTAGCGCTTTTATTTACTTTCCTCGAGCCCTGTGTGGTGTCTTTATTTCCTTATTAAACATGTCGGACCGCGCACCTTTCGACACCAACGCGGTCACTCTGACCAGGTTCTTGTTAGAGGAGGGAAGGAAAGTGAAAGCCACAGGGGAGCTGACGACCCTCCTGAACGCCATGTGTACGGCTATTAAAGCCATCTCCAGTGCTGTGAGGAAAGCAGGCATCGCTCACCTGTAAGTTTATAATCAACCAATAGCTAATTCTCAATCATGCAGCTTTTCAATTTTATTAAAATATATATTTTTTATATTACTTTTTAATGACTTTGCTACGGTTGTGCATGTAGAGAACAGTCATCTATGCTTGGATTGTTATGCACTCCTTGTTTGGTGTTCCTCTGGTCTAACCAGATCTTCCAGAAACTTTGTGACTTGTGTGAACTGTTTGCTGAAATATACCTTGAAACTGCCTTTAGTAGCAGCAGTTTAGAAACTTTTTCCCCTCATCAGCTTATACTTACCAGCTGGCAAAAGACTGTCTACCAGTTTGACCTGACAAGAAACATCTTCCAGTTTCACCTGACAAACTGTCTACCAGCAGGGTCGCCACCCCTTGTGTAAAACAGTACTGTATTGCCATCTTTCTTTCTTTTTTTTTTTTTTTTTTTGTTGCCCAGCACAAAACATTGTACTGTACATCTATCAGAGATTATGCATTTGGGTCATCTAGCATTACTTCCTGATTATACAGTAAATGCTGTCACAATTCACTTTTAACTGGCTCACAACAAAAACTCCTCCACTAGGGCTGCACGATATATCGAAAAAATATGGGTCACCTAGCATTACCTCCTGATTATACAGTAAATGCTGTCACAATTCACTTTTAACTGGCTCACAACAAAAACTCCTCCACTAGGGCTGCACGATATATATAGAAAAAATATCGTTATCGCGATAATGGCATGCGCGATAACCATATCGCAAGGAGTTGCGATAAATACTTTATTTGCCAAGCATTTAGTTTAAGGACTCTCACAGAAGGGGAGCAAGGGAAAAACACACTCGAATCAGAAAGTAAACAATCTGAACCGTCATGGCGAACTCAGTGACTAAGCTGTATGCAATGGCTTGTTTACTCCTCTTATACTTCCGGGTTCGCGCCCGCATTACTTCCGGGTCCTAGTGCCGGTTGCGGAGCGAGTGCGTGCGTGCGTGCGTGTGTGCGTATCTGCTGAGGGTTTTAAGTCATTCATAGTGTTTTGAAGTCTAAATATTTGCAAATTCCTTGACATATAGTTTCTTTTTAGCCTGAATTAGATATAATTACATCAGACGAATATCTATTACCTGTTTATTTTAGTATGATCATTACATAAAAAAACAAATAAAAAAAAATAGGCAGCAATAATAATAAAAAAATGCATTTCTCTAGGGAAATGTTATATCGCAAGAAATATCGTTATCGCAGTATTCAACAACAATATCGCATATCGCATATTTTCCTAATATCGTGCAGCCCTATCCTCCACCACCTTTCAACATCTCCACTGGCTCCCTATCAAATACCGTATAGAGTTTAAAATTCTCTTCCTCACCTTTAAAGCACTTCTTAATCTCACTCCTCCTTATCGATCCGAACTCGTACAGTTCTACACCCCCTGAAATTATTCGCAATATAGCCCATTTATTTAGAAGCGCATGTCCCACAAGATGCAAGCCTGCACTCAAATCCCTATGTGATTTTAAATGTTCTAGGTGACAACACTCTCAGTTGTTTTATTTAATATTGTTTTAATTCTACTTACTACTCGATGTTATTAATTTATATCTCGCTTGAATTTTGGATGGTAACCTTACATTATAAATAAAATGCATTATTGCATTAATTATATTTACATTTACGCGTTTGGCAGACGCTCTTATCCAGAGCGACTTATAAAAGTGCTTCGAGGTTTCCATCATTGGATAGATCTTTACACTGGGTTACTACATTATTAACTACTGTAAGTGACATCATTGTTGGGAATTATTTTATTTAAATTTTTTAAGCAGTTGCAATGCAATTATTATTATACGATGGTGTATATAGCATGTTTTAACAATATAATAACTATGATCATAAGAGGGCGCGTTCGTAGACATAAAGCCCAACACTCGAATCCATCTGTTGCATGTACAAAACATGCTGATACATGCTATACAAACTTCCCTTCCTGTGTCCACTACTACTGCAACTCTTGAAACTGCTGCATAATTGCATTTGTCTGCATTCCACAATAATAGGGGGTTTCAAAATGTCACCAGTTTAAAATATTGCCTATACTTGCGTACTTAATCACTAGAGACTGCGGTGAGTGAAAACCCCCAGGAGAAAAGCAATTTCTGAAAAACGCAACCCGTCCATCTGATACCAACAACCTGATTCCGCTCAAGTTTCCTCCTATTGGTCATCTGCGAAAATCTGATAATTATAATTTGTACATAATTTCTCACAAGGACATCGGTGGCTCATTGGTAAGTTTCTCACCTGCCAAGCGGAAGGCCTGGGTTCAATTCCAACCCAAACCCCAGCTACTGAATGCAGTGCCGTTCCCGAGCCGAAAGACAACATATTTTTAAAGATAGGATCATTACATAGCTGCATAAATGAGTAGGTGTTCCTTTTAAAATGGGCAGTAAATAAAAATAAAAATATATAATCCAACAGTAAATAAAGCATTCCCCAGCAGTTCAAGAGTGACGTTCATGCTCAACATCATGTCCAAACTGAGTTGTTTATATTCTTGAGCATTAATCTTTTAATCTTCTTCTTTTTTCCCCATTTTTGCAAAGTGGTTAGTCAGATGACTGTGACTCAACTTACAAAGTTCTTCTTCCTTAACAGAAATGAAATCTGATTAATTATAATCCTGAAAATTCATACAATGCTTCAAACATTTAATTTGCCAGACATGTAATTAACTTAAATGAGCTACTGTAGATAGCTTGTCTGTCAGCAACTCACATCTCTCCCTGATTACTGTTTCCACGTCTCTGCCTTGTGTGAAAAACCTACAGGAGTAAATAATGTTTGAGTCGACATAGGATTATTATTTATTAAAACTTGCTTTAGTCGCATATTGGTATCATGTTCAATCCCAGTTGTTGTTTTTATCATTATCATCAATCTGTATGAAACTAATGCCGAATAGAAGCTTTGTAAAACCCAAACAACTGTTCTTAATGGATTCTTTAGCTGTCATACATCTTGAAAATTGGTATTGCATTGGCAACACTGGTTATTTCCAAGCTCATACTGTATTTTAGAGCCCGTTTTTCCAAACAGTTAATACTGTTTGCTTTCCTCCTGGATGACTCTTATACTACAACAATCAAAATCTCATTATCTGCTTTCACCCTTCAGAGCAGAATGGGTTTCTTCGAAAAAAGAAAAAAAAAACTTTTTCGCAAGATTTCTTTCTTACTTTTGCTTAGAAAGTTTTTCCTTGAATCTCACTTACTCATTATGAATCTTAATTAAGATTTTTTTGAGTCTGCTTAAACTCCCTAATGTTAATGCATACTGAATATCTACTGCTCACAGGTATGGCATTGCTGGCAATACAAACGTGACGGGGGACCAGGTGAAAAAGCTGGATGTCCTTTCCAATGACCTTGTCATTAACATGATCAAATCTTCTTTTACTTCCTGTGTGTTGGTGACTGAGGAGAACGAGCATGCCATTATAGTGGAGCCGGAGCGCAGGGTATGAGCAGGAAAACAAACATGACATTATTCCTTGCTTTAGCCTATATATATATTGACTAAAATATGTCCATGTGTTGTTTCCAAAGGGTAAATATGTGGTCTGCTTTGATCCTCTGGATGGATCCTCCAACATTGACTGCCTGGCTTCTATCGGGACAATCTTCGCTATTTATAAAAAGGTATTACGGTGTTAGCACCTTCACCTCGCATTCTGTGTGTGTGGAGGTTGCATATTCTATGTCTGCTTGGTGGGTTTCCTTGGTGGACAGACAGTTCAAAGGTATGCGTGCAAGCTGATTGGCATTTCCAAATTGCCCTGAGTAGCAAAGGGTCCTTTGAAACATATCCTCCCTTTAGTGCAATAAAAGTTAGTATGAGGTCATAGGTCATCACTATAAACTATCATATGGAATTATGGTTTGCGGTAGTTTTATGTTGCATGATTAAAGCTATTTAATTATTATTTCTGTAGCAAAGCCATTTATAACATTTCTCAAACTAAATAATCCCACAAGTATCTTTTCAGCTGATTCAAGTACCAACAAAATTCATCCAGAGTTCTTTGCATATACTACAGTTTATTAAGTAAAACATTTTCACATGTTGCTCTTTCCAAAGTGTACAGATGATCAGCCAAGTGAGAAGGACGCCCTGCAGCCTGGCCGAAACATAGTGGCTGCTGGGTATGCGCTCTATGGCAGCGCCACCATGATAGTCCTCTCAACCGGCCAAGGTGTCAACTGCTTCATGCTGGATCCTGTGAGTATTTTTTTGTGAGTTTGTGTTTAAACAAACTGTTGGAATGAAATATAAAGTACCTTTAAATGTGGAATAATCATGTGTCAATTCTTTTTTTTTTTTTTTGTTTCACAGGCAATTGGGGAGTTCATTCTAGTAGAGCGGGATGTGAAAATCAAGAAAAAAGGCAAAATCTACAGTCTGAACGAGGGCTATGCGATGTATTTTGATCCTGCTGTCACAGAGTACGTGCAGAAGAAGAAATTCCCAGAGGTACGTCCCTGCACCTTGGTTCGGAGCTTTAGCAAACATTCAGTATAAGCAGATGGTTTGTTTACAGCATGTGTGAGACATACAGACAGAATTCCTAACCACTATGTCTTTTGCCATGTGATAGTCCCCCATTTTACTACCACATGGCCACTATATAGATCAGCAGCTTGATTTCTACCTACAGTACTACACATTTGCGTGCAGTTGAAGAAGCAGCAGAACATTATTAACACTTTTGACTCCAGATATGGCCTTTCTCCATCTCTTATCCCCCTTTTTTGTTGTGTATCATCATTTCATTGTGCTCTTTCATTCATGGAATGTTTGTCTCATTCACCATGAATACTTTTTTTTTTTTTTTTTTTTGTCGGTTCAGTGTGATAGAGTTTTGGACAGCTTTTTAAAGCAGGGCATGGCAACCCTAAGGAATAAATTCTAATACTTTTAATCTAAATATTAACCTATATGCTAGTCTTAACAGACTACTAGGGATGAAAATCCCCAGGAAGTAGCCGATTCAATATTATCATGATACTTCGGTGCTGATTCAATTCGCATTGGGATTTTACAAATATTCCCATTTGATATTGTGTTACAATTCTAAACAGACTTTGCAAATAATTTGCTCCTACCACACAAATACTATGTTACCTGCCAACATGTGATTAGAATACAGCATGCAACCTGTAGGATCAAATGCAAGAATAAATAAATGTAAATGTTATTGACACACACGCCCCCAAAAAAACTGAATACATTTTTCCTCCCCTTTTTTCTACGGACTGCTATTGCAAAATGCAGTTTAAGATTCCTTGTGATCTAATTAATGCCATGCCTTTCACCATAATGAGGTGGTGTTGAAATACAGTTTTCTTTGGCAAATGTTTAAAAGTAGTCCCGTGCCAAAAACGGACCTGGTAGTGCTGAAAGTGTCAAGTAGTCAACTCATCTTACAGCGGAGACCTAAAAAACAATTCTACGTTTGATGACCGTCTACTTTATTTTCATTTCACTGCCTATAATTTACCACTAACCCTAAACTTGCATTCAACTTTTCAGCATTGTAGCATGAATGAATATCACTTCCTGAAAGTGTTCCTACTAAACCATTAGTATACTTATTTATTATTAGCATTTTTATTACTTACTCATCATGGAATCTTTCTAATATCCAGATATCTGTCCTGAATCAGACTTTTAAAGTGGTCTTATTTTGCCTTAAATTTTTTTTTGTTCAAATATTTAACCCTAATTCAAGCATTTTCTCTGTAAGTACCTGATGTGATGTTTGTGTTTCTTTTGCAGGATGGTAGTGCACCCTACGGTGCACGCTATGTGGGCTCCATGGTAGCAGATGTGCATCGGACCCTTGTTTATGGAGGCGTTTTCCTCTACCCAGCCAATGTAAAGAGTCCGAAAGGAAAGGTACGGTGAAAGATGACATCTAAAGCTACTTCAGTTGTAAGAATGTCACACCCTGTAAAGTCTACAGGATTTTGCATCAGCATGGTTGTGGAATAAAAGCAACATTGGCCTCTGATATGGGATTTGCTTGTGACTGGTCTGAGTTATCTGGATAAATTAGTGCGGTTGTTCGAAATATCATACAAATTGCAAATTAATATTATAAATGTATTCATTTTTCTGTGCCATAGCTCCGGCTGTTGTACGAGTGCAACCCCATGGCATTCATCGTGGAGCAGGCTGGTGGAATGGCCACCACTGGGACCATGAACGTTTTGGATATTCAACCTGAGAACATCCATCAGAGAGTCCCGGTGGTCCTGGGATCCCCAGATGATGTTCAAGAGTACATCTCCTTCTGCAAGAAACATCACAAGTGACCGAATCTTAAAACTAAAGCATACTACAAGACCAAATTTCTATCATTTGTTTTTTCTAAGACCAAACACAGAAGTGTACCACCACATCCATAACAAATATTGCACTCCATAAATGTTCCATAAATTCTGCATGCTGCAAGAAGA
Source organism: Channallabes apus (assembly GCA_030522415.1). Classification (NCBI taxonomy): domain Eukaryota; kingdom Metazoa; phylum Chordata; class Actinopteri; order Siluriformes; family Clariidae; genus Channallabes; species Channallabes apus. The sequence goes on along the minus strand of CM060122.1, from coordinate 23,805,464 downwards.
ACAAATATATGCTTTTTTTGAAAAAAGCAGATATACAAATACACTGTACACAGCATTGTCACATTTTACACTCCCTGAGATATGTTTACACAAAGACTCACTAAGTAGATTTTAACGAATGTGTTGCTGTTAGAGATACCAGCAAGTCAGACCAGGCCCCTTAACCAGGTGTGTTTTTTTTTTTTTATTCTTTATAATCTATGCAACAATAATGAAGTGCTATTTCTGTGCCTGTTTTTTTTTTACTGTAAAGAAAAACAATAAATTCAGCTGTAAAAGAAATGTTGTGTATTGTTTGTTACATTTAATTTAGGGTTTTTAGACCATAATGAGTTGAAAATGCTTAATGTGCATTCCACCTTTTAAATATCGCTCTAAAAAAATCGAAGGAAATTTAAGATGAAATGAATAAAAGCTATAGATGTTCATGACACTTTGTCCACTTTAAAGTGTAGATAATCAGATGTTTGTAACAAGAGAGATCACCTTGGCTTATTTCAATGAGCAGCCTTCGTCTGTGGTTCTCAAGTGCACAAGTCACTCTGTTGTCACTTGACACCTCTCACAAATATAGCCCTTGACTTTTACTTGTGCCCTGCATACAGTATATTCAAATTCAACTCCAGACTGCAGTTGTCTTCCATTCTGAACTCGGGTTCAAACGGACGAGGAACGGCACCATGTCGGATCAATCTGCTTTTGACACAGACGTGTGGACTCTCACACGGTTTGTCATGGAGACGGGGAGACAAACTAAAGGTGCGACTGGAGAATTTACCCAGCTTATCAACTCCATTCTAACAGCTATCAAAGCTATTTCATCTGCTGTAAGGAAAGCTGGACTGGCTCACCTGTAAGTCCTGGTTAGATGTTCTGTGGTTGCAAAGGGGAGAAGTAATGAAAGGTGGGTGGGCATTACGGGATGCCGGTTTTGTGCCAAATCTGTGGTTAGGGTTTTAAAAAAAAAGGGAAAAAAATCCGACTAGTAAATCAGGCGAGATGTTTTGGCCGTGCAGATGTTTCTTTAGCTTTGCACTGAAGCTTAAATGTTGATTTAGTGAACAAGAAATGAAAGCCATGACCATCACATAGCATCGTGTCCATGCATGCTGCAAGTATTACTGTATTAAAACATGCATCTTTACTGTTTAAGGAAGAACGTTTGGCTAGGGAACAGCTTATCATTTGTACACACGATTTGAACGCATAGGAAAATAATGTCATGTTTGAAATCGGCTGGATAAATATTAGAATTTATGACATCTTTGTGTGCAAGTTAAATATTGGCTTCTGATTCTGACAGCTCTAGAATTTGAGAGATCCAAGAGAGAGGTGAGATTTGCTGTATTTTTTTAAAAATCTTTTGTTTCCTTTATTTGGTCAGTTTTTGTTCTAGCTAGTTTACTTAATTGCCTATGGATGGATGGATGGATTTGTGGATGGATGGATGGATGGATGGATGGGTGGGTGGATGGATGGATTGTTGTATGTTGGTAGAACCATGATTTGACCAAATATATCATATCATGATCATGATATTGCCAGGTACTTTACACTTCAAACCATGGTGTAACATTAAATTATGCCGCAGGATTTTTCCTCCATCTTTAAAATCTTAGATAATTTCTTTTCATTAGAATTCACAAAATCTGCCAGCCACATTGCTGTGCAGAAAAAGAACCATTGTGCAGACATTTCTAATGTTCTGGAATTGTGGAGGTCAAGAAGAAAGTCCTGGACAAGTGAGAACATTCCTTCACCTGCAGTCAGCTGTTGAAATTACTGTAAATGTTAAAAATATATATACTGTATACATATTAACAAATCATAGATATCTACCAGACTGACACAGTGGCGTAGTTAGCACTGTGGCACCACCAGGGCCAGGCTTCGATTCCCGCCTCAGGCCTGTGTGGGTTTTCTCTAGGTACTCCATCCAAAAACATGCAGATAAGGCTAATTGGTGTTTTGAAATTGCTGTAGTGTATGAGCGAGTGTGCTTGTGCGCTCAGTGATGGACTGGCACCCTGTCTAGGGTATACCCGTACTAGTGCCCGTACTAGAGTCCCTTGGGATAGGCTCTGCTTCCACTACCCTGAACAGAGTCAGAGATGTCTACTGAGGCATGAAGCAAGATACTAACTCCATCCAAAGACATGCGGATTAGGCTAATTAGCATCTTCACTTGACACTGGCTTGTAAAGTCTGTTTACTGTTTGTTTGTTTTTTTTAAAAACCTTTGTTTAATTGAGGGGTCATATGGAGAGCACTACTGTTGCCTAGCACCTCCAGGGTTAGGGGTTTGAATCTCAAACCACCAAAATATAGTTGCAACCAACGATAAGCGGGCCCAAGCCCCATCCTTGCGCCATCGCTCCCCCGGGTGCACCAGAAAGACAGTGGGCACAGTGGGTGAATGCATTTAAAGAGGACATATCATTACGACTTATTTTTAGAACAGCAGGAATTTTATGTCAAAAAACGCCCCGTATGCTGGGAAAAAAAACATCACATAATGCTGTCACTTAATGTGATGAGACTGAATGTGATGTCATTGAGCGTGATGTCATTCAAAATGATATCTTGATGTTGTTCCACCATGCTGCATGATCTTGGTTGTGCTCTTCCTTTATGTTCTTCTCCCTGCCTCCAAATCCCAGATATATCTCTACAGCTTCGGAATGCAACTGCTAGTGGCTCAATGGCGAGGTTAAAGAGCAATGGGCTAAGGGGACATCCCTGACGAGTTCCCCGCTGAAGACTGAATGGTTGAGACTGCTGAGCATTTGTCAGAACTGAGGCAGTGGGGCTTGAATATAATAATTTAACCCAAGTGATAAAACTTGGACCAAAATTAAATTTTTCTAAAGCCCTGAATAAATACTCCCATTCCACACGATCAAAAGCCTTTTCAGCATCCAAAGAAAGGACACACTCAGGGGTCTCCTCTGATGGTGTGTACAAGATATCCATAAGGCGTCGAATGTTAAAGTAAGAGTAACGATTTTTAACAAAACCGGTCTGGTCCTCAGATATAATAGAGGGTAGAACATTCTCTAATCTACGAGCCAAGACTTTAGCAAGGATTTTAACATCCACATTAAGAAGAGAGATTGGTCTATATGAGGAGCACTCTGTTGGGTCCTTATCCTTCTTTGCTATGAGGGTGATGCGAGCCTCATTAAATGACGCAGGCATCTTACCTTGCTTGAAAGATTCAGATAGAACCAAAGCTAGTTGTGGTGCAAGGTATGAGGAGAATGATTTAAAAAACTCTGCAGGGAACCCGTCAGGACCCGGGGACTTACCAGATTGCAATGAGGAGATAGCTGAACTGATTTCCTCTTGTGATATGGGCTCTTCTAACCTTAATCTAGAATCAGGGGACAGTGTTGGGATATTTAGTTGAGTCAAGAAATTCTCAACTGTACTATGGTCCTTTGGGAACTCAGAAGTATATAATCGAGAATAAAAATTCCTGAATGCATCATTAATTTTAGAATGGTCCGTAGTGATGGTACCATCCTCCATCCGAATTTTCGTAATTTGTTGCTGTGCTCTAAATCCTTTTAACTGATTAGCTAAAAGTTTCCCAGATTTGTCACCATGAATGTAAAATTGGCTCCTACTCTTTAATAATTGCCGTTCAATTACATGCGTTGAAATAAGTTCAAACTTAGTTTGCACTTCTACGCGTTTTTTATAGAGATCAGGGTTTTTAAATAGAGCATACTGCTGGTCAATTTCTTTAATTTGGTTGGTCAAATCTTTTCGTTCTTTATATGCCTTCCTTTTCATATTTGCAGTGTATGAAATTATCTGTCCCCTGAGGTAGGCTTTCAGAGCATCCCAAACAACCAAACGTGACACTTCAGGTGTTTCATTTGTGGTGAAGAAAAAAACGATCTGGTCTTCCATAAATTTTACAAAATCGTCCTCCATCAGCAACGATGAATTAAAGCGCCAATGTTTAGTAACTTGAGGGAGATCTGGAAGTTTTATAGACATAACAACTGGAGCATGATCTGATATCACAATGCTCTGATAAGCACAAGAAGTAACCATTGGGATCAATTGATTATCTATAAAGAAATAATCAATTCTGGAGAAAGTATGGTGAACATGTGAGAAAAAGGAGTATTCTTTCTTTTTTGGATTAAGGAAGCGCCATATGTCAGAGATACCAAAGCTGCAGAGATAGGACTGAAGTAGCGTGGCGGATTTACTCAGAGGAATAGGATTGGGAGATGACCTGTCAAGTGATGGATCTAAACAGCAGTTAAAGTCTCCCCCTAATATGAGAGAGTATGAGCTCAGATCAGGCAGAAGAGAGAAAAAATGTTCAAAGAAGGAGACATCGTCATAATTAGGGGCATATAAATTAGCCAACACTACATTAGTATTAAATAACTTCCCTGAAACAATGATATAACGACCTTGTATATCCGTAATAACATTATGATGCTCAAAAGAGATGTTTGGGTTAATGAGAATTGAGACACCCCTAGCTTTGGCCTGAAAGGTTGAGTGGTAGTGCTGCCCACCCCAACGTGACATAAGGCGAGAATTATCAGAACTGCGAATGTGAGTTTCTTGTAAAAATGCGATTGCAGTGTTAAGTTGTTTAAGGTGTGAGAGCACCTTCCTTCTCTTCACCGGATGGTTTAAACCCTTAACATTCCAGCTCACAAAGTTTAAAGAACTATTCATTCTCCCTGAGAGAAAATGCAGGTAGATAAACATGAATAAGATGCCTAACGTCAGCCTTAAAGTGTAAAACACAGAACAACGTGTTAAAAATACACAGTATACAAAGAACTAACACAATACTGGCTTTGGAGATCCCCCACCCCTCCCCCACACACCCCTGCCCCCCACACCCCTGCCCCCCGCACCCCTCCCCCACACACCCCTCTACCCCCCAACAAACAAAGATAGCTGCTAACAAACAGAGCAGCAAGCTCTTCCATTCCTCCATCTTCCACCCAACAAATCCTCCTGCCGCTAACCACCCCATCTTCTGCTCCGACACAACTTACAGAAACTAATAATTAAATATATAAATAAAACATTTCCACACTCCAATACTGAAATCTCTCAATGAGAGAAAAACACACCACCACCACCCCTCCCCCCACGTCACATTGTAACTCTAAATATACAAACGTAAATCACACGTGATTAAAAATAGAAAAAATAGTAATATAAAAATAATAATAATAACCCCTTCACAAGTTTAACACAACACTCTTACCGGGAAAGACGTAAACATGGCCAGATTTTAGGTTAAAAATGGTACTTTCCTGAGAACTGTAGTATCGCGTATTAAAATAATAATAATAATAATATAGTGCACTACGCAGTTTTCGGCAGACTGTCTATGTGTTTCTGCGCCTCTTCTACCGAGCGGAGCCACTTCTTCTGTCCGGTAGAGAGAGTGATCCGGAGCCGCGCTGGATACAGCAGAGAAGGCCGGAGACCACGGCTGTATAACTCACTCATCACTCCTCTATACTCGGCTCGCTGGTTTAAAACTTCGGGAGCGTAGTCTTCCACTATGCGGAGCTGCTGACCGCGGTATTCCAGCTTCCCTCTCCGCCGAGCCTCCCGAATCAGAAGGTCCTTCACCTGGTACCGGTGCACGCGGAGAATGACGGGCCGAGGTCTCTGTCCTGAAGCGGGTTTGGATGCAGGTATTCGGTGGGCTCGGTCAATCTCCGGCGGGGAAGGAAGCGTTTCAGTCCCAAACACCTCGCACAGAAACTTGGAGAAGAACTCGGTAGGGAGTCCACCTTCAGTACCTTCCGGGAGACCCAGAACACGCAGGTTTTGTCTCCTGCTCCGGCCTTCTAAGTCTACAACCTTGGACGTTAACTTTAAGTTGTTTTCCCGAAGTCCGGAGCAGATGTTCTCCAGCTCCGTCACACGCTGACTCAGGTCGTCTGTAGCGAGTTCTAATGACGGTAAGCGCTGTCCATGGTCCGCTACTTGGGCCTGAATCTGATCCAGTTTAATTTCTAATAAACTAAACGATGATTTAAACTCCGCCGCTAACGCATCACGGTGTTGCTCTAACAGCGCAGAGATAGCCTCGACTGTTAGAGGGGTCGCAGTGTCGTCCTTTTTCACGGCTTTAACACTCCTGGTAGCCATCGCAAATGAAAAAACATATAACCGTGGGGTAGAGTACAAAGTTATTATCAACTAAGATTTAAATTTAACATTTAGAGACGAATAAGGGAGTGAAGAAATTCGAAACTGTCGGAGCACCTAACCAACACGTCCTACTCCATGTGGCTGCTAACCGGAAGGTTGTGCTCTTCCAAAGGACAAATTCACCTACTAACCTACCATTTTGTCAGAAATTATACAGTGGCTTGCAAAAGTATTCATCCCCCTTGAACTTTTCCATTTTGTTACACATTACAGCCACAAACATGAAGCAATTTTATTGGAATTCCACGTCAAAGACCAATACAAAGTGGTGTACACGTGAGAAGTGGAACGAAAATCATACATGATTCCAAACATTTTTTTTAATACAAATAAATAACTGAAAAGTGGGGTGTGCGTAATTATTCAGCCCCCTTTGGTCTGAGTGCAGTCAGTTGCCCATAGACATTGCCTGATGAGTGCTAATGACTAAATAGAGTGCAACTGTGTGTAATCTAATGTCAGTACAAATACAGCTGCTCTGTGACGGCCTCAGAGGTTGTCTAAGAGAATATTGGGAGCAACAACACTATGAAGTTCAAAGAACACACCAGACAGGTCAGGGATAAAGTTATCGAGAAATTTAAAGCAGGCTTAGGCTACAAAAAGATTTCCAAAGCCTTGAACATCCCACGGAGCACTGTTCAAGCGATCATTCAGAAATGGAAGGAGTATGGCACAACTGTAAACCTACCAAGACAAGGCCGTCCACCTAAACTCACAGGCCGAACAAGGAGAGCGCTGATCAGAAATGCAGCCAAGAGGCCCATGGTGACTCTGGACGAGCTGCAGAGATCTACAGCTCAGGTGGGGGAATCTGTCCATAGGACAACTATTAGTCATTCACTGCACAAAGTTGGCCTTTATGGAAGAGTGGCAAGAAGAAAGCCATTGTTAACAGAAAACCATAAGAAGTCCCGTTTGCACGGCAAACATATGGAAGAAGGTGTTCTGGTCAGATGAGACCAAAATGGAACTTTTTGGCCAAAATGCAAAAGGCTATGTGTGGCGGAAAACTAACACTGCACATCACTCTGAACACACCATCCCCACAGTCAAATATGGTGGTGGCAGCATCATGCTCTGGGGGTGTTTCTCTTCAGCAGGGACAGGGAAGCTGGTCAGAGTTGATGGGAAGATGGATGGAGCCAAATACAGGGCAATCTTGGAAGAAAACCTCTTGGAGTCTGCAAAAGACTTGAGACTGGGGCGGAGGTTCACCTTCCAGTAGGACAACAACCCTAAACATAAAGCCAGGGCAACAATGGAATGGTTTAAAACAAAACATATCCATGTGTTAGAATGGCCCAGTCAAAGTCCAGATCTAAATTCAATCGAGAATCTGTAGCAAGATCTGAAAACTGCTGTTCACAAACGCTGTCCATCTAATCTGACTGACTTGTAGTTGTTTTGCAAAGAAGAATGGGTCAAGGATTTCAGTCTCTAGATGTGCAAAGCTGGTAGAGACATACCCTAAAAGACTGGCAGCTGTAATGGCATCAAAATGTGGTTCTACAAAGTATTGACTCAGGGGGCTGAATAATTACGCACACCCCACTTTGCAGTTATTTATTTGTAAAAAATGTTTGGAATCATGTATGATTTTCGTTCCACTTCTCACGTGTACACCACTTTGTATTTCACATGGAATTCCAATAAAATTGATTCATGTTTGTGGCTGTAATGTGACAAAATGTGGAAAAGTTCAAGGGGGCCGAATACTTTTGCAAGCCACTGTAAATATTATTTATTTGCTACTTGGAAAAATTTTCTCTTAAACGTAAAAAAGCAGGAATGCCTGATTTAGTAAGCTATACCATTATGAATTTTGAAAATTATTTTATAAAACAAATATAGGAGATTTAAACCCCTCACACACACACACACACACACACACACACACACACACACACACACACACACACACTTTACTTTTTTTTAATCATTTTAAAAATAGCACCATAACCTTTTTATTTGACCCACTGTCTGATACACGAGACCTATGACCTTTGTAACTGGGAAACATGATTTAAAGGCACAATATATTTATGTTGCTTTTAGAAATAGTTGAAATGGTTAGTGCTCATTAGGAGAACATTTCCAATGGATTAATACTGTATGGTGAAAATATGTGGACTTATTTCAACAAAATGTGTCTTTCTTCTTCTTCTTTCTTTTGACCAGATGAAGATCAGATATTGCTTTCATAATAATTCCAATAGTTATATATATCATTTCATAGTTCAAGGAAACTGTAAATATTTTTACTATTAGCCTATTAAGGTTACAGAAATGGAAGATGGAAAACTGTTTACCATGCGGGATAGCTACAGTATCACTTGATCCAGATCAAGGTCATGGTGGATCTGAAGCCTATCCCAGAAACATGATGTAAGGACGGGATACACCCTGGACGGGATGCCAGTCCATCACAGGGCATCATAAACACAAACACTCACCCACTGGGGAAGAATTACAGTTTTATATAGACGCTAATACACACATTTCTCAATACTTAGGTCACTTTTGCAAAACTCTTCACACAATTCTCCTAACCGACTTTCAGCTTTGCAAAGCAGTTCATTTCACATTCACAATGCACTACAACTACCAAAACACTTTATTCAGGTCTCAAATAAACTCATTCCTCCAGAACACTAGCAAAGGTTGACAGCCGACAAACACACTTTGTCACCCACAAAACAATGAGCTAAAAAACACTACCAACATGTAGCATTACACAGTGTTTTCTTGTGTAAAACAAGGACACATCTCTGTTTATAACTGCAATATATATTAATGGAATGAATCAGACATGATGCAGAATTCGTCAATATTTTATATTGTTTATTTATTCTTATTTTTTTGCACTATGTAATTCCAAAATACAAGAATTTGTATACACACCATCCACTGATACAGATACAATAGTAATGCTAATCTACACGGTCTTCTCCATTTGGCCACAGGTTCTCATCCACATCACATCTTATGTCATCTAGGGCAATACACCTAGGAAAGAATCTTCTGGCATGCCTGATCCATCCCTGGCTATCTGATATGTCCAGGCATCCAGCATTCATTGCATCCAGGAGGGACATTTGATCATGTGGATGATGGTCGTAAACCTTCCACCGCCATGAGGAAAAGAATTCCTCTATGAGGTTGAGGAATGGAGAGTAAGGCGGGAGGAAAAGTGACTCCATTCTGGGATGGGCCGCAAACCACTCGGTGACTGCACGGGAGTGGTGCAATGTCACATTGCCCCATACAATTATAAATGTTGACTGATTCCTTCTCTTCGCATCCCTTTCCTCACCTACAGTAGCACAACCCTTCCATAGAGATCATGCAGGAACGCAAGGAGCCGCTCAGAGTTGTTTCTGATGACCATTTCAACAATGGCATTTTCCTGCACATCAGTGAACATCCTTCCTCTCCCTCCTGTTTGAGGTAACCGTTGTGTCCTAAGCAGAAATGCAAAAGCAATTACACAAAAGTTTATTTACTTCTGAAATGTGCAACTGAGTCAAATGCCCTTGCAGAATACAAGTTCCCTGTTGGTTTGCCGGAAAACTCTAACAACAGATGCCACTGTAGAGCGTTGCAGATTTGGCTGCACTCTCTGACCAGCCTCTCTCATTGAGCGAGCATGATTTACTACATGATCAATTACAGTAGCTCTGATCTCTTCTGAGACTACAGCTCTTGATCTTCTTCTTATTCTTCTTACACCACGCATACGTATTCCTCGCCCCCTCGCAGCCACTCTTCTTCCTTTTTCAGCCACTTCTCTATTTCTGGCTGGGTCCATGTTTACATCACAATGCAAACCTATTCAGCAATTGTCTCCTTTTGTAATGAAATTGAAAGAGTAAGACCTGTGTAGATGTTCATCTACAATGAGAATCAGCTGTGGCTGGTTAAACTGCATTTTTAGATTTGAAATGTTTCAATAAAATATTGCTGTTGAATGTTGCTGCCTTATTCAGTTTTGCATTATGTTATTGTTTAGAACATAAGTTTAACAGTTTTGAAAACTGTATGTACGCACGTGCAAAATGTCTTGTACGTACAAGGATTTTTGGCAGTTGAGTGAGAAAAGAATTCATGAAATTTGAGAGATGCCCACTCAAATTTAGCCCACATAGACTTCTGTGCTCACTGTGTGAAGAGTTTTGCAAAAGTGACCTAAGTATTGAGAAATGTGTCCTAGCGTCTGTAAAAAACTGTAATCTATCAGCCTACCTGCTTGCTAACCCATTTAGATAGACATTTAGAATATTGTAGAAATCTAAAATAATATACAGTATTAATAAAAGAATACATCTCTACACATATCCCTGCAGCTCTCTCAATCCCTCACTGCAGTTCTTTCTGCAGGTGTAAAAAAAAGTGCATTATATTCTACACGGTGGTGTAGTGGTTACCACTGTCGCCTCGCACCTCCAGGGTCCGGGTTCGATTCCCCGGCCAGGCTCGATGCCCGTCTCTGTGTGCATGGAGTTTGCATGTTCTCCCCGTGCTTGGTGGCTTTCCTCCGGGTACTCCGGTTTCCTCACACAGTCCAAAGATATGCAGGTTAGGCTAATTGGCGTTCCCAAATTGCCTGTAGTGTGTAAATTAGAGTGAGAGTGTGTGTATGTGTGTGCGATGGATTGGCACCCAGGGTGTACCCTGCCTCGTGCCCTAAGCCTCCTGGGATAGACACCAGGTCTCCGCGACCCTGAATACAGGATAAAGCGGTATAGAAGATGAGGGAGAGTGAGTGAGTCTTGTTCCACTATTGGACAAAATTGACCCTGATGCTCATTACGATTCTAAAGACGATTGAAAAAATGTTGCTATATACAGTGCTGCTTGAAAGTATGTGAACCCCTCGAGCAGTTTAGATGTTTCTGTTTTACCATGATTTTCTTATTTTATCATCACCAGTTTTTATGTATGAAATGTCAGATATATGTTTATCAATTGCATGTACTTGTTTAGTGGGACTTAATAGCCCACTTTGAAACATGGACTTAGTGTATGTGCAAAAGTAAGTGAACCCCCAGCTGCACTGGTTAAGTCAAGCAGGTAACAGACTCAGGTGAAACACATTTGGGTGCTTAATTAATCATTTAAGCAGACCACTGAAATGAGACATCCTTGGGAAAGGATTCTGCCTGCACTAATTAAAAGAGAGAGGAAACCAACCAAACCACTGTGGTCCCATACAAATCAACAATGCCAAGAGCAAAGGAGATATCCGAGGACATGAAGAAGAGGGTAGTGACAGCCCATCAGTCTGGGAAGGGCTATAAGACTATCTCCAAAAGATTCCAGCTTCATCCATCCACTGTACGACAGATAATTTACAAATGGAGGGCCTTCAACATGACAGCAACTTTGCCTAGAAGCACCAGAAAAATAATAAATCAGGTAAAGGCCAACCCACACATCACCTCTAGAGAGTTGCAGATCTCTCTGGCAGCATCTGGGACAAATGTGCATGGGTCTACAATCAGAGGAAAATTGAATAGCCATGACATTCATTGGAGGGTTGCTAGAAGGAAGCCTCTGCTCTCAGAAAAGAACAAAGCTGCCCGTTTCAACTTGACCAGAGAGCACTTGGACAAACCAGAGGCCTTCTGGAAGTCCATTCTTTGGACAGACGAGTCCAAGATAGAATTATTTGGTCACAATCAAAACCGACATGTTTGGAGAAAAGCCAATATGGCATATGAAGAAAAAAACCTCCTCCCAACCGTGAAGTATGGTGGTGGAAATTTGAAGTTCTGGGGCTGCTTTTCTGCTTCTGGACCTGGACGACTCCATATTATCAAAGGAACCATGAATTCTTTGGCATATCAACAAATTCTTGACCAGAATCTCCTGCCATCAGTCAGGAAGTTGAAGCTGGGACAAGAATGGATTATGCAACAGGACAATGACCCAAAGCATTCCAGCAAAACTACAAAGGAATGGCTTCAGCGAAAGAGGATTCACACTCTGGATTGGCCCAATCAAAGTCCAGACCTTAACCCAATTGAAATGTTGTGGCGAGACCTGAAGAAGTTGGTACATGCCAGATGTCCCTCCAACCTCTCTCAACTGGCTGAGTTCTGCAAGCAGGAGTGGGCAAAAATCCCCACAAGCAGATGTGAGAGACTGGTTAGTGGTTACATGAGACGTTTAGTTGAAGAACTGGCTACAAAAGGAGGAGCCACAAGCTACTAATACAAGGGTTCACATACTTTTGCACATGTGAAATTTTCAGTTTTTGTGAAATGAACCGACTTTGTTAAATTAAATAATGAAAATATATCTCTTTATGTGTGTGTGTCCATTTTTTGGAAGGTGTGTGTATGATGTATGTGTATGTGTAATAAGATTCTTTTAATGTTTTTTACAAAAACAGTTACCATGTCTGGAGGGTTCACAAACTTTCAAGCAGCACTGTATATGTATATATATATATATAGGCCTATATATATATATATATATATATATATATATATATATATATATATATATATATATATATATATATATACTCAGCAAAAAAAGAAACGTCCTCTGACTTTCAACTGTTTTTACTTTCAGTAAACTTAATGTGTAAATATTTGTATGAACACTAAAAGAGTCAACACCATAAGACATGAACTAAAAATGTTTCACAATGTGTCCCTGAATGAAGGGAGGCTCAAAATCAGTCAGTACCAGTCAGTATCTGGTGGCCATCAGCTGCTTGAAGTACTGCAGTGCATCTCCTCCTCATGGACTGGACCAGATTTGTCAGTTCTTGCTGTGAGATGGAGGGATTGTGTGTTCCTGGTGTGACTCGGGCAGTTGTTGTGGCCATCCTGTACCTGTCACGCAGGTGTGATATTCGGCTGTACCCATCCTGTGCAGGTGTTGTTACACGTGGTCTTCCACTGCGAGGATGATCAGCTGTCCTTCCTGTCTCCCTGTAGCGCCGTCTTAGGCGTCTCACAGTGCGGACATGGCGATTTATTGCCCTAGCCACATCAGCAGTCCTCATGCCTCCCTGCAGCATGCCTAATGCACGTTCACGCAGATGAGCAGGGACCCTGGGCATCTTTCTTTGGGTGTTTTTCACAGTCGGTAGACAAGTCTCTTTAGTGTCCTGCGTTTTTAGAACTGTGACCTTAAATGCCTACTTTCTGTAAGCTGTTAAGGTCTTAATGACCATTCCACAGGTGCATGTTAATTAATTGATTATGGTTAATTGAACATGCATGGAAAACATTGTTTAAACCCTGTACAATGAAGATCTGTAAAGTTATTTGTTACAACATTATTGTTGAAATACAAAGTCCTGAAAAAGGGACGTTTCTTTTTTTGCTGAGTATATATATGTGTGTGTATTTGTGTCCTTTCTGTATTTCTGTATATTTCAGTCAGGGCATCGCTGGGCACATTAATGTCACTGGCGATGAGGTGAAGAAGCTGGATGTGCTGTCGAACGATCTGGTCATCAACATGCTGCAGGCCTCTTACAGCACCTGTGTCCTCGTATCTGAAGAGAACAAAGACGCCATTATAACACCCAAAGAGAAACGAGTAGGTTCCTCTTTGTTAAGGAATGACAGAGCTTGCAATGTGACAAAATTCCCTTCATTGTTTAAAAGTTCAGGACATGAAATAAGATAACTGAGCAAAAGTTGTGCAATGTACAGTAGACTGATCTTAGTTCCTCCTACTTTAATAAACAAATTCCAAACACATGGTTTGAGGTATTGTTTAGTATTGGATGGTATTTTGTGTCGTTTCTGTGAAGCAGCACTTTTGGCAATGCTGTTCCTGAAGAAATGACCCAGTTGTCTAACCATCACAATTTGGCTCTTTTCACAGCAGCTACAGTTACGATATCTTGTTACAAGGCGGCTAGAAGTCGGTGGAATATATTAGGCAGAAAAAAAATGGGGAAGCAAACAAGGGTTTGAGTAACTTTGACAGTTGTCATGGCCAGAGGACTGGGTCAGAGAAACTTCAAACCTGCAGCTCTTGTGAGATGTTTCTGGTCTGCAGTGGTCAGGACATACAGTACCACAAGTAATCCAACGAATAAAAAATGTTGAACCAGTGACAGATTCACGGGTGGCCAAGGCTCACGATCCACAAGGCTGGCCCGGATAGTCGAATCCAATAGAAGCGCTAGTGTAGATGAAAATGAGGTAAATGAATATGATATGATAGAAAGGTGTCAGAACACACAGTGCATCACTGTTATGGTGGTAAAAAGCTGACCTACTTAATATTAGACAGGTGGTCATAATGTTATGGCTGATCAGTGAACTGTGCTGTATGTCTAAAGAAGCAAATATGTGCCTGGAGTTATTTGGGGATTTGGCGGCATCTAGTGTTCAAAAAATAAAACTGCGCCAAAATGCCTTGCATGCTGTTACAGGTAATTACAGTTGTTGGGTTAATTGCCTGGTATTTGATTCCAAAATTATGCACATGATGTATGTTGCCAACTCCAGGGTAAATACGTGGTGTGTTTTGATCCGCTGGATGGTTCATCCAACATTGACTGCTTGGCACCCATAGGCACCATCTTCGCAATCTACAAGAAGGTGAGTTATATCAAGTTGCAAGAGCAGAGTACAAACAGTGTGTCATAACTGACATAATTCATTAACAATACTTAGATTACATTATTTTTAATATCTCTAGTTCAAGACAATGCTGTGTTTCTATAAGACTATAATGTTTCTCTATGTCTCACACACACACACACACACACACACACACACACACACACACACACACACACACACCTACTCTTGGTCAAAGAGAGCTGTCAAAGAGACACAGGCTGGTACAGTATGTTGTTAGTGTCAGGATTGTGTTCTTTGATATCTTGCTATTGTCATGCGCCAGCCAGATCAGCCAAGCACATCCAAGTCATAATTTCACCTAAGAAAGTCCTGCCTCCCTAACCAATTACCAGAGGTGGAAAGTAACGAATTACATTTACTCGCGTTACTGTAATTGAGTAGCTTTTTTGTGTATTTCTACTTTTTAAAGTAGTTTTAAAAATCTGTAATTTTACTTTTACTTAAGTACGTTTTGTTTGAAGTATTGTAATTCGCTACATTTTAAATCATATTCGCTACTGAGTAAAAAATAAATGAATGAAAATATAAAATAATAAAAATATTATGCTTTATAAATGCTCCGTTGTGCTCGCGTGTGTGTATCATGTCCTGGTCGCGCGCCGCTCCAGACTCCACTCCAGGTTTTCTGACATCGGCATCTTCCTGACCTTCCACACGGTTGCTTCCGCCCTGAGTGACGTCATCGACTAGCGCGACCATATTTAAACTGGAGAGAGACGCGAGAAAGATGAAAGAGGTTGTGATTTTGGCGTTTTGATATTTGGTTGTGTATTCTGGTTTGACTTTTTGCCTCCAATTGACTTTGATTATTGCTTTGTCCCTTTGGTTTGGTTGGTCTTTGTATATATTTGTAGATAATTTGTATTGTATTTGTAGATAAGTTCACTGTTTTTGGTTTAGGGAGTCCGGGAAGGTACCTGTATTTTTGTTTGTGTGTGTGTTTTTTTTTTTTTTGCAGGTAATCTAGCTACTAAATATAAATACCATTTTGTTCATTATTTTGGCCTGGGTCCATCCTGAATCTGATCCTCCTCCTCCTCCTGTTGTGTGTGTGTGTGTGTGTTTGTATATACAAACCTCATTATTTCATCAGTTAATGATTGGATCTAGTTCTTTCTGCCATATACCACCATTTCCATACAGTTTAAAATAGAACCCTGAACCATTCTTTTGCTGTTTGGCCCTAGACTGGGACGTAACACCATATTTAAGTGACCACTTTGATTTTCAAGCACAAGAAAGACAACAGCTTTATTATGCAAAGGTGTTCCTTCAGGTAAAAACAACTAGTTTGAGATTTATATCTACTCGTCTTTTTTGAACTACGCTAGAATGCCTCATCCCACCCCCGCTGTTAAAAAAATTAAAATAAAAAAGTAACTCGGTAACTTTTACTTTGAGTACATTTTTTAATGAGCTACTTTTTACTTTTACTTGAGTAGATTTTTATAAGGGTAACTTTACTTGTACTTAAGTAAAATTTCACTGAAGTAACAGTACTTGTACTTGAGTACAAAATTTTATTACTCTTTCCACCTCTGCCAATTACCTTCGCACACCTGTAGCCCATCAGCAATCCACCTCTGCCTTTAAAAGGAAGCTTAGAATTTCACTCAGTGCCGAAGTATCTTATGTGCGTGCCTCTCGTCTTGTCAGTCTGTGAATTTCTCTAGTGCCCTGTATCTGTGTTTTGACCTCGATTGTTTCTGGATTTCGATTTCGTCTTTGCCCTCTGGATTTTCTCGTTTGGATTTGACTACGTGCATGACCTCGCCTGTTATCAACTTCGAATTTGGATCACGCTTCTGGATTTCGTCTCTCTCACTGCTGGATAACTGTTGCCGACCCTGCCTGTCCCACCGACCTCGATTCATGCTGTTTCCCGCAACCCGTGTGTGCTTGTGAGCTCTTCCGCGTTCGCGGACATCGCACAGGAGTGTTTTTGCCGATACGCACAGGCATTCAACCTCGAACGAATTCTCGCTCCAAACATCGGGCGCCGCGATCACACACACTCTGCCTTAGGCAAGGATTCACGCCCCTTTTCGGAGATTCTCTGTCACGCTCTGCTTCCGGGGTTGTGGAATTCCCCGCACGTCATCGACCCGCCTCCTCTCTCGTCACAGGGGATTTCTCCATTCATTCTGTTCACTCACATGTGCAGCCTGTCTCCCCTCTGCTCCTGCCGCATGGTGAAGATCCTTTATGCTTTCCCATTAATAAAGCTGTTTGTCTGCAATTGGGTTCACTTCCATTTACTCACGTCCCTGACAGTATACTTCGGCCATGACGGACCCAGTAGACTTGGATCAATTAAGGCAGGCACTTTCACACCAGGGGGCGATGCTGAGCTCTCACCAACAAAATATCCAACAGGTAAATCAGACTCTTTCCTCTATTTCCATTCACCTTCAGCAACTCCTAGATAATCCAATACCAGCTCCAGTGCACACCTCACATCATGAACCCCAGCTCCCAAACCCACAACCGTACAACGGGGAACCTGAAACCTGTCGCTCCTTTTTGTCCCAATGCTCCTTGCTTTTGGAGCTCCAGGCATCCTACTTCCCTACTGAACGCTCTAGGGTGGCTTATGTTATCACTCTCCTCACCGATCGTGCACGTGAATGGGGAACTGCTGTTTGGGATGTCAATGATCCTTGCTGCGCGACCTTCAGAACATTTACTGAGGAGATGAAGAGGGTTTTCGACCGCTCCCACTCCGGCAGAGATGCAGCCAGACAATTACTGGAGCTCCGCCAAGGACCCCGTTCTGCATATGATTATGCTATAGAGTTCCGCACGCTGGCTGCATCGGCAGACTGGGACACCCAAGCACTCTACGATGTCTTTCTTCACGGTCTCTCTGAAGATGTCAAGGATCAGTTAATGAGGCAAGAGCTCCCCTGTGATTTCAATGGTCTGATGGAATTAGCGGGTCGTGTAGATGCTCGGCTAACTCAAAGACGCTGTTTTCGACCCAAGTTCTCTTCCAGTTCTGGACCCTCAGCACCACCACTGTCTTCTTCCAGCCGGCACACAGTACCCGGGATGGGCCCCAGTTCATACCCAGAGTCTATGCAGGTAAACAGAACCCGGATCTCCTTTGAAGAGCGTCAGCGGAGACTCCAATCTGGTTCTTGTCTTTATTGTGGCCAGAAGGGTCACTATGTTCCCCAGTGCCCTCTGAAAGCAAGAACTCCTCCAGTGAATCTAGGGACCCTGGAAGGGTCAGCCATGAACCAATCCCCTAGCTCACGCCCACTTCTACCTACCATCATTGTCGCACAAGGCAGACCTCATGTGGTCCCTGCACTAATTGACTCTGGCTCAGACCAAAATCTGATGTCCGCCTCCAAAGTCAAGGATCTCAACCTCTCAATTCAAGCTCTTGAGTCTCCATTAGCCGTTCGAGCCCTCGACGGCACTTCTCTGTCTTCCATTACTCGGCGTACAGAGCCAGTAATCCTTCGAGTATCTGGCAACCATTCTGAGGAACTCTCTTTTCTTGTTATGCATGATGCCCACTCCTCCTTGGTTCTTGGTCGACCTTGGCTGATCCGTCATAACCCACACATTGATTGGACTAAGAACACGATCCGAGAATGGAGTCCCTTGTGTCTAGCATCCTGCCTGAAGTCTGCTCACCGTTTCACAGTAACATCTCCTGCCACTGAGGAGTTCCCTGACCTCTCAGCTGTTCCGCCTGATTACTCAGACCTCAAGCAGGTATTCAGTAAGTCACGTGCTCTCTCACTCCCCACCCACAGACCCTACGATTGTGCCATCGATCTCCTTCCAGGCACGACTCCTCCCCGGGGTCGATTATATTCATTATGCTCAAATGAGAGGGAAGCCATGGACAAATATATTTCTGAATCCCTTGCTGCTGGCATTATTCGTCCTTCTTCATCCCCCGCGGGGGCAGGATTCTTCTTTGTGGCCAAAAAGGACAAGACTTTACGACCATGTATCGATTACAGGGGGCTTAATGAAATCACCATTAAGAATCGTTACCCTCTTCCCCTGATGTCCACAGCCTTCGACCTCCTTCAGGGGGCTAACATCTTCACCAAACTCGACCTGCGCAACGCTTATCACCTTGTCAGGATCAGGGAAGGGGATGAGTGGAAGACAGCTTTTAACACACCCTCGGGACACTACGAATACCTTGTAGTCCCATTCGGACTAGCCAATGCACCAGCCGTTTTCCAATCCTTGGTGAATGATGTTCTCAGGGATTTCCTGAATATCTTCACATTTGTCTATTTAGATGACATTTTGATTTTTTCCCGTTCATTGGATGATCACAAGCTGCATGTTCGGCAAGTTCTTCAGAGACTCCTTGAAAACCAGCTATACGTAAAGGCAGAGAAATGTGAATTTCATCGTCAAACCGTCTCTTTCCTGGGTTTTATCATCGCCCCGTCTAAGATCGAAATGGATCCAGCTAAACTAAAAGCGGTAACCGACTGGCTAAGACCGTCTACCCGGAAAGACCTCCAGCGCTTTCTCGGGTTTGCTAACTTCTACCGCCGATTTATTAGGAACTACAGCTCAGTGGCCGCCCCACTCATCGCACTCACCTCCATTAAGGTTCCTTTTGATTGGTCTGATCAGGCAGAGGAGTCATTTGTCAAATTAAAGGACCGGTTCACCTCAGCACCCATCCTCACGCAACCGGATTCCGCACTCCAGTTCATAGTGGAAGTAGATGCCTCGGACTCCGGTGTGGGGGCCGTACTTTCTCAGAGGTCTCCCGCCGATGGTAAATTGCACCCTTGCTGCTTCTTCTCTCATCGCCTTTCCACCGCTGAGAAGAACTATGGTATCGGAGATCGGGAGCTGCTCGCGGTAAAACTGGCGCTAGAGGAATGGAGACACTGGCTTGAGGGCACAGAGGTCCCGTTTCTCATCTGGACAGATCATAAAAACCTTGAATACCTCAAGTCAGCTAAACGCTTGAACTCTCGCCAAGCCAGATGGTCATTGCTCTTCTCACGTTTCAACTTCTCCCTATCTTATCGACCAGGGAACAAGAATACCAAGCCCGATGCCCTCTCTCGCCAGTTCACTTCAGTCACGGGTGATTTTCCTCCACCGACTATTCTGCCACCACAATGTCTCATAGGCGCAACCCTGCTAGATGTCGAAGCTCTGGTAAAGCAAGTATTAGACCGGGAACCCGGCCCACCAGAAACACCACCTGGTAGGCTATTCGTGCCACCACTAGCACGTCCACGAGTCCTAGAATGGGGACATAGTTCAAGATTGGCCTGTCATCCCGGAGGAGCCCGTACTCTCGCACTAGTCCAACAGCGCTTCTGGTGGCCCTCCATCAGACAAGATACCCGACAATTCGTGTCTGCCTGCGATGTCTGCACTCGCAACAAAGCCATCAATAAACCCCCAGCAGGCCTCCTGAGACCACTCCCAATTCCCCACAGACCATGGTCCCACATAGCCCTAGACTTTGTTACTGGACTCCCAGACTCAAATGGCTACACAAGCATCTTAACCATCGTCGATCGTTTCTCCAAAGCGGTTCACTTTGTTCCCCTGTCTAAACTCCCCTCGGCCAAGGAAACGGCAGAGTTACTCATCCTGCATGTATTTCGCCTTCACGGTATCCCTGTAGACATTGTTTCTGACCGCGGACCCCAATTCTCCGCCCAATACTGGACAGCATTTTGTAGACTCATCGGTGCTACCCCCAGCCTCTCTTCTGGTTATCACCCTCAAACCAACGGCCAGACTGAGAGAGCCAATCAGGACCTCGAAACAGCGATTCGATGTATGACCTCCCAAGACCCACGCTCCTGGAGCCGGATGCTACCGTGGATTGAATATGCACATAATTCACTACCCACATCATCCACGGGCCTCTCACCATTCCAGTGCTGTCTCGGCTACCAACCTCCTTTGTTTCCGTCCCAAGAGGAGGAGGTGGCGGTTCCCTCAGCCCAAGCTTTCATACGTCGCTGTAGAAGGACCTGGCAACGTGCAAGAGTGAGGCTTCGCCATGCCATAACCCTATTTAAGCGCCAAGCAGATCGCCGTCGCTCAACCGCCCCAACCTACCGCGTTGGTCATAGAGTCATGCTCTCCACCCGTAATGTCCCCATTAAAACAATTTCCCACAAGATATCTCCAAGGTTCATTGGGCCTTTCACCATCTCCAAGATTATCAACCCTTGCACAGTCCGGCTACTCTTGCCATCCACTATGCGTCGCATCAATCCTTCATTCCACGTCTCCCAGATAAGACCAATAGTTTCATGCCCATTAAATCCACCCACCCGCCCTCCTCCTCCTCCCCGACTCATTGATGGTGGTGAGGCTTTCACCGTTCGCAGACTTTTGAAGGCACGACGACGCGGTAAAGGGCTCCAATACTTAGTGGATTGGGAAGGTTATGGACCCGAGGAAAGAAGCTGGGTGCCATCCAGATTTATCTTAGATCCTTCCCTCATCATCGATTTTCATCGAAAGAACCCAGAAGCCCCATCAGTAACGCCAGGTGGCGTCCATAGGAGGGGGGGTACTGTCATGCGCCAGCCAGATCAGCCAAGCACATCCAAGTCATAATTTCACCTAAGAAAGTCCTGCCTCCCTAACCAATTACCTTCGCACACCTGTAGCCCATCAGCAATCCACCTCTGCCTTTAAAAGGAAGCTTAGAATTTCACTCAGTGCCGAAGTATCTTACGTGCGTGCCTCTCGTCTTGTCAGTCTGTGAATTTCTCTAGTGCCCTGTATCTGTGTTTTGACCTCGATTGTTTCTGGATTTCGATTTCGTCTTTGCCCTCTGGATTTTCTCGTTTGGATTTGACTACGTGCATGACCTCGCCTGTTATCGACTTCGAATTTGGATCACGCTTCTGGATTTCGTCTCTCTCGCTGCTGGATAACTGTTGCCGACCCTGCCTGTCCCACCGACCTCGATTCATGCTGTTTCCCGCAACCCGTGTGTGCTTGTGAGCTCTTCCGCGTTCGCGGACATCGCACAGGAGTGTTTTTGCCGATACGCACAGGCATTCAACCTCGAACGAATTCTCGCTCCAAACATCGGGCGCCGCGATCACACACACTCTGCCTTAGGCAAGGATTCACGCCCCTTTTCGGAGATTCTCTGTCACGCTCTGCTTCCGGGGTTGTGGAATTCCCCGCACGTCATCGACCCGCCTCCTCTCTCGTCACAGGGGATTTCTCCATTCATTCTGTTCACTCACATGTGCAGCCTGTCTCCCCTCTGCTCCTGCCGCATGGTGAAGATCCTTTATGCTTTCCCATTAATAAAGCTGTTTGTCTGCAATTGGGTTCACTTCCATTTACTCACGTCCCTGACAGCTATAAATAAAAACCTGAGACCTGAACATCTGGAGTCAGGCCACCTTTTGTAAGAAAGGGCACTCTAAATCCCTGAAATGCTGACATAGAAGTCCAGAATGGTTGGTCATGGACTTGGGATAAAGGTTCAAGTGTTTAAATCTGGTAAATGGGGCAGAATATATGTTCTGGTGTTTTTCACTTTGCACTTGAACAAGTCTAGCAGAACGTAC
Organism: Channallabes apus; assembly: GCA_030522415.1. Lineage (NCBI taxonomy): Eukaryota > Metazoa > Chordata > Actinopteri > Siluriformes > Clariidae > Channallabes > Channallabes apus. Next base: position 23,783,062 of record CM060122.1, on the reverse strand, counting down.
ACAAGAATTATTTTGAAATATACTCTATGTAATATGGGGACATTGTTAGGAAACTGTCACATATGTTGGCGGTAAAAAACAAACAAACATGTAAAGCATTCTATGGATTTAATGTTTCTGATGGGACAGCTGGCTTTATTGCTATGGATTCCCCAATGGGCTGAAGCAGACGTTAAGGATTGGATATTTTTATGTTTTTGTATTGTCTCGTATTGGCCTGTGGTACAGAAGGTTTTTAAGGGGCAGTTATGCCACAGATTGAAAATTCTGTACTTTATCAATTTTTGTTTGATTCTATGCCTATATATGCACAGTTGTTGTTGGTCTTTCGGCTTCTCCCAGCAAGGGGTCGCCACACTTGGCACAGGTTTTATGCCGGATGCACTTCCTGACGCATCCCTCCCATTTTATCCGGGCTTGGGACCGGCACTGCATCCAGTGGCTGGGGGGTTTGGGCCCAGGCTGGGAATCGAACCGGGTCTTCCACATGGCAGGCAAAACACCTACCACTGAGCCACCAGTGCCCAATATATATCTACATGCACAGTACTGTACAAAAATCTAGAAGCCTCTCACTTCTTCATACTTCTTCTACTTAAAGTCAATTACATTTTTATCTATTAAACTATAGAAATGGGATCAAATGTTTTAATACAATATGTCTAAAGATACAATTTAAATTGTGGCAGCAACCTCATTTCCCCTCTCGTCTGCTCCATCCACTCAGCATTCTGCATCACCACTATACTAATCACCAGCCTGATCATCTGTCATCATCTGCAGCTGTTTCTCACTGGTTCAGGCCTTGAGTTAGATATTTTTTTTATACTTGAATGATTCATAGATCACTGTATGGCTTAACAAACAAACAAACAAAAAAACATGAATTTGAAACTGGTAAGGTATAGTGACTGGACTGAGAATGAAAGCCGAAAAAACTTGAGAGCCAAAAAAGTCCTGTTGCAGATAGCAGGAGTCCTAAGTACTATTCCACATGACTATATTAAAAATATAATAAAGTCTGGATCTTTGGAAGCAAAATATAAAGAAATGGTGGATGGCTCAAGATTTTGCACAGTACTGTACTTTTAGAATATTTAGCTGTTCTTTAGTGCACTGGTTCTTAACATGTTAAACCCTCCTTTGTGGATAGTAACTATTGCCATCATGATTGACATGCTTGCCATATGGTCCCATGAGTCTACTATTTCTCCTTTAAACACTATATAATAGGGTGGAACAATTATACGGCATGTAACATTGCCACCTTACTGTAACTACCTTTATTTATTTATTACTGTTTTACGACCGTGATAGGACCCACGCATTCACACACTACATGCAATTTTGGAATGGCAATTAGACTATTCTGCATGTCTTTGTACTGTGGGAGGAAACCGCAGCACCCAGAAGAAACCCACCAAGCATGCCACCCGAATATGCAAACTCCATGCACACAGACCCAGAGGCAGAAATCAAACCAGGACTCTGTAGGGGCGAGGCGACAGTTCTAACCACTACACCACCATGGCACTCTTTATTTATGATTGTCATGCTAATAAGTTAGGTGTACACCTGTTTGTTTGTAATTGTGGTTTCGTTTCTGTTATTATCCAAAAACCACACTACAACACATTTGCATGTGCTAACCATGCAAAATAGAAAGGTGTTAAAGCAAATGTACAATCCTCTCTATACTACTGTTAAAACTAACAAAAATGGTCACTAGGTGGTGCTGTAACATCTGGGTGTAACAATATGTGATGTAATGACTGAAGAGATTTCTCTGTCCCTTGGTCTCCTTCTTACAGGCTACAGAAGATGAGCCCTCTGAAAAGGATGCTTTCCAGCCAGGCAATCAAATAGTGTGTGCCGGTTATGCGCTGTACGGCAGTGCCACTGTAGTGGCTCTCAGTACTGGAGCTGGACTCAACTTCTTCATGTTAGATCCAGTGAGTAACTGTAGGGTTTATTTCAAATAAAAAAATACCTAGAGCTATCCTTCATACTCACTGAGTCACTCACTGTACAAATACAGACAGACATTTGTGCTTCAACTGATATATCTTTGATCTGATCTTTGATCTTTTTTTGAAGCTTGATCTGCATATGACGATATAATATTGTGCATCTTAAAATAAAAAAAAGTAGGACTTTTCTATAGAAATAGTTATATGAGACCCTTTAATGTGATCATTTAATATGCTCATACACACACACACACACACACACACACACACACACACACATACATATATATATATACATACATACATATATATAGTACTGTATAGGTATTTATATAGGTATATAAATGTACCCAGGTTCAATGGCCACTAAGGCCACTTAGTGATATTAGTGATAATACTGGGCCATAGTGTCTCATATTTTCCATACAAATTTTTAAGACGTCTATTTTAGAATCAAATAATGCATCAAAACTTGCAATAATTTAATAATGTGATAATAATTTTTAGCATTTCATGTGCGAGGGATGTTTTAGGCAGCACCTCACTGTAAATTTTGTGGGTAAAAACAACCAGAGTGGGTTTTTCAATCTCTACCATGTTATACATTCCAGCCTAGACAGTAGCCTAAACCAGAACTCATTTATGTTCATGTTTCCATCCCTCTCAATAACACAATGTTTGCACATAATTTTCACTTCTCATTAAATTGGGCAGAGAGCTATTTTCAGAGGATCGTACGGTACATTTAAGGTTACCCCAAATGTACACTTACTTCTCCTTTCCTTACCACATACTGTGTCAGTTTCCAGATAAAATGAATCCACAGATGTAAACATGCTGTTCATCTGCAGGCCATAGGCGAGTTCATCCTGACAGAAAGAAATGTGAAGATCAAGAAGAAGGGGAAGACCTACAGCATAAATGAAGGCTATGCCAAGTACTTTGATCCTGCAGTGACAGAGTACATCAAACACAAGAAGTTTCCTGAGGTAGGAGTCACCCTAGAACCAGATATTTGGATGCTCAGGTTCTCTACTGTGTAGTAATGTCTCTTTGAAGAAAGGCATTTTAGTTCAATTATGGGAAGATGCATGGATGGTTGAATGGATAATTGAAAGAAGAATAGATGGAAAGAAGGATGGACAGATGGATGAACGGAATGGAATGGATAAACTGATGAAGGATAGTTGGATGAATGGATGGATGGATGGATGGAAAGAAGAATGAATGCATGTATAAATGGGATGATGGATGAAAGGATGGATGGATGGATGCTACAGTTAAAAAGCTTTATTGATCCCAGTTGGCAAACTGGAGCAAAGGATGGTGACACTGTAATAGACACAAGTGTAACATTAGTACAGTGTGTATATATATATATATATATATATCAGAAATTATACACCATAAATGATAAATTAATTAACAGCATTAATTAATTAATTCGTTCATTCATTCACAACAACCAATTAAAGGTGATCCAGGTGTGTGTGTGTGTAAATAAATAAATAATTTTAGGTGGCAATTCTGTGTAAGTAGAATTTGCATGTGCTCCCTGTGCTTTGTAGGTATCCTCCCACAGTCCAAAGACATGTAGACTAGGTCAACTGGTGTGTGTGTGTGTGTGTATGTGTATGTGTGTGTGTGAGACCTGTGATGGAGTGGTACTCTGTCCAGGGTGTACCCTGCCTTATGCCCTAAGTCTCCTGATATACATATATATATAGGAGTTTGTACATAACAGTATAGAAAATAGTAAAATGTAAAAGAATAAATGAATAAAATCTTGCATAAATTAGAAATAAAATAAATGTATCTGTCATCTATAATAAATCGATTTACTCTGAGGGGAATGAATGAAGTAATAAAATAAACATCTATTATAAGATACCTGAAATAACCTGTCACCCAAATTGAGAGTATTTAGAAAAAGAGAGAAATCATTGTACTTTCTGTATGCTTGGTGAGTCTCCTGATGGCGGGTTTGTGCACAAATGTGGGTATAACAGCTGATGGTCATATGGCAAGGTCTGAAATGATTTTTTTTGGTTTCACATTTACAATGACTAGAAATAATTTCAGCGTGTTACTTTTAGCATAAAATAAATGAGGATACTCTTTTCCTTTTTTTAAAATACAGGAAGAATGAAATAGCTGGATTTGAACAATACATAAGGGTCAGTAATCAACAGTGCGCAGTATTCATTCTGGCCTTCATGAATCTCCATCAGTTACTATTATGAAGCACTGCTTATTAGTATTTATCATTTATGGTTATAACATGACCAATATTACGAGAATACACTGGTTGTGTCCATTCCCAAACCTGTGTCCGTCATCAAGACAGATAATGGACATGCGAGGACACAGTTTCCTGTGTCAGCTGACTCTTAGTCAGCACCGATACCCCACCCGAGAGTGCTGATGAGAAAGTTACCCCACAGGTTACAACATGTTTACTGCGTCTGTGTGGAACTGAGAGATTCAGCAGCTTGAGCACAACACTCACATGATGATGGCTCCTCGAATAATGCTGAATCTGGCTGTTTTATAGTTTACCAGCTGTGACCTCGCAGGAAATTTCGGATCATTAATGATTAAGTGTCGTTGCTAGATTACATTTAAACTGTCAGCATTTACTCCTTAAGGAGCCATTACAGTACAGTGCTGCTGTCATGGGGTTGTCATGTTTTTCATGCATTAATGTTTTATAGATTAAGACAGAATTTCCTATTTCTAGTGACATTTGACTAGTTTCCACAAAAGCAATTACTATAGAAACTATAGCATTCATTTAAATAACAACAACAATAACAACAACAATAATAATAATAATAATAATAATAAAGAGCCCAAAAGTTTCCCTTTGTTTACCGGGATTAAGAAATTTAAATTCTGTTGGGTTCATAGTGTTAGTTAGCTACATTACTAATTATGTCAGCTGATGATACTCACAAGGCTAGCGTGCGTTTGTGGTTGTGACATGTTTTTGCGTAAACCTGCATACTTCTCCGCCACCTCATTTCAGCTATATCGTGACTAAGGGGCACCTGACTCACATGCATGCGCACACCCACCCACACCCACCCACACACACACACACACACACACACAGCTATGTTGAAAAGTGATTTGTAAATATTTCAAATATTGACTTCTCTTCCAGACTTGATTCCCGTCTCTGTGTGCATGGAGTTTGCATGTTCTCCCCGTGCTTGGTGGGTTTCATCCGGGTACTCCGGTTTCCTTCCACAGTCCTAAGATATGCAGGTTAGGCTAATTGGCGTTCCTAAATTGCCCATAGTGAGTGAATGAGTGTGTCAGTGTGTGTGCCCTGCGATGGATTGGCACCCTGTCCAGGGTGTACCCCACCTCGTGCCCAAAGGGATAGGCTCCAGGTCCCCGAGACCCTGAATACAGGATAAAGTGGTACAGAAGATGAGACTTCTCTTCCAGTCTGAACTTTGATCAGTATTAGTGTTTCTCTGCCGTTCTCTATCAGCCTCTATCTGTATCGCTAAAACGTGCTAGATTTTTTTTACACCCTGCTATTTCCTTAGAAAGAAGATTAGAAGCATTCCAATGAACACAGGGTACACACACTTTTTTCTTCAGATATTAAAGAATAACTTGAAAGCAAGTATATTAACAAAGAAACTACTACTGAACTGGTGATAAAACCACTTTATCCACTATACAGGGTCACGTGGGGCCTGGAGCCTATCCTGGGAGACTTGGGAGACCAAGCCATGTCTGGGCGCACACTCGGGAAACTTTGGGAACTCCAGTTAACCTAATCTGCATGTCTTCGGGAGAAAACCGGAGCACACACTAAGCACAGGGCGAACATGCAAACTCCATAGGGAATCGAACCCAGATGAAATCCATGAAAGTGAATTATTGATTCACAAAATGCATAAGAAGTAATCCAGCAGAGTGGAACAATGGTGTAGTGATTAGCATTGAGGCCTTCCAACCCAATGGTTGAGAGTCTGTGGCCAAACGTCCCCACATGCATGGATGAGTCTTGGGTGTCCATCATCCTATCATCAGTTTTCTGGTATATATATGATAGTTAAGTGGTGTTAATGTAATGGCTGATCGGTGCATATCTTCATAGAAAATCATATACTTTGATATATTGAAACAAGTGTTGTACAGTAACCCACTCATTTCACTTCCTCCTGAGAATCCTGTGCAGAAGTGATACCAGTGTTTAATCATAGTACGCTTAGCTGTTTTAGACACCGTACATGAATTCTGCAAAATCATGAATTGTCATCTTGGAAACTCTTTGTAGTAATAGTCACATGTTGCAGCTCTGACATTGCAATTTGGAATTTGCTGCTATGTTGCAATAAAATTGCTATGCACTGAGAAAAAGTTATAATAGCTCATGCTTGTGTCTTGCAGGATGGCAGTGCTCCATATGGAGCCAGATACGTGGGCTCCATGGTTTCAGATGTGCATCGTACCATCGCTTATGGAGGGATCTTCTTGTACCCTGCCAATGAGAAGAGCCCCAAAGGAAAGGTGTGTTATTTAGCATGGTGACAGATTTAAAGCACTTTTGAGGGAACGCCAAGGAATACGTTGAGGTTTGAGACAAGTGAAGCAGCTGAAGGCCAGATGCTAGAGCATGGACAGTAAGAACAGAAACCAGATGTGCTTCTGTATTTTGCATTCTATACAGTTATAAATAACAAACCAGGCACAACCCAGATCATTAACTGATGACTTCCTTAATTTTGTGGCTCTACATTAGTAGACCATTTTCCCAAATTTAGTACAGATACTTTGGTAGGGGCGGTGCAGCACAATGCTGGTCCCTGCTTATTGCTTTATATTGGCCAGTATACAGTGTTCCAGGGGAATGATTGAGATTAATTCTGTTTGAATCAAATTGCTAGAACACTGCAACTACAGTATATGATGGTACAATAGTATTTTAAAGTAGAGCTTAGGGGTGTCACCATCGGCTGCCCAGATTCAGAATTTAATTAACCCCTAAATATGTTCCATTACATTCCATGAGTCTAATACTGATCACCTGGATCACAATTCCCATGTATCACTAGAGATCTAAAGCATCATCATCATCATCATCATCATCATCATCATCATCATCAAACATCAATAGCTTCTTTGCAATGCATTGCTTCACATAAGCATTATTTAAAAAATTTAAGATGACCACTGTTCCCACCTCATATTCATGGCAATTATTATTATTATTATTATTATTATTATTATTATTATTATATAGCCTTTATCACTATGCAGGATTGTATGTTGCATTGTACAAATGAAAATATTCCAAATAATATGCCAAAGTATGTACTCTAAATAAGCTGAAAGTTTGTATAGAGTCCTGTCTCAAAGTGTTAGAGCATCAAGCCATTTGTTTCAAGCCATATGAAAGCCAAAAAAAAAAAAGAAGAAGTCGTACACTCTAAAATTTCATTCATTCACCTTTAGCTTTGCTTACCGCACACAATGTGTGAAAATGTTTCCTCATGCTTCCAGACTCACTCTTTCACAATTTGAGTCCTGGAGTATGCCTGTTTCATCAGGAAAGAAAAACTCCACTCTTGTAATAACCTGGTCATTCAGGACATTCAGGTCGTCAGCTGACATCATTTTTTTTTTTTGCCACATAATGTTACTAAGTCTAGTCCTGAACGACTGAAGCAACCCCAGATCATACAGTATCACTGCCTTCTGAGGCTTGTACTGTACACGAGGCACTTTGGATGATGGTTGCATCGCTCCACATGCTTCCCTTCTCATAATGATGCCCCCATTGATCTAAAATAGTGTCAGTCTGAACCGACTGTATCAGATCATGTGGCCTTTTCCACCATTGCTCCAAAGTCCAGTTTTTTGGCTCCCAAGCAAGTTAAAAGTCCCTTTCCTGTGAGTTCTCATCACATTGTAATTTTGACCGATCTCCATTCAAGATTTAATCTTTCCAGGTCTGATAATGTGATGAAGGATTCCTCTCCTTAGTTGTTTTCTTTGCTTGATGAATTGACCTTTCTGAAACGGCAACTTTTTTCCCCCGGCTATTCAGTGTGTTTGGGTTTCAGATTAAAACTCAAACTTTGATTTCCTAATAGTTACTATGTAGCTGCATTAAACAAGTTGGACATAGCACATTTTGTCTCACTCTGCCCATTTCTCAAGTGATCTTCTGACCTTGCTGTTTCAATACTTTACATCATTATCTGCACTTGCTTTATAGATTAAGCAATCTTGTGCAATGTAAATCTTTACCTCTCTGTTGAATGCTGTATCTCAGCTGTGCTCCTCTGAACCAGGTCATAGATTAGCTCAGGATGTTTACAGTCTGTCTATAAAACACTGTAAGGTTAGATGAGATCTCCTATTCTGACCGATGTTTTGTAATAAGTCAGTGAGCAGGGGCTGAACAAACACTGCAGGACCAAGTTATCTGTGACCCAGATCTGCTCCTGTCAGCAGGTACAGGTTCAGTCTTTCCTCGTGTCGTGTTCTCGCAGCAAATCCAGGGACATTAATCTTTCACTAGAAGAAGAAGAAACAACAACAAAGGATTGCAGTTATTTTAAGATAATTCAAATTGGTTACAAAAAGAGAAGAAATAAAAAAGACACTATTGCATGGTAACTGCACGGATGAAAAGGTTGCATAGTTTTGTTAAACAGATAGAAAACCAGTTCTGAAACTTCATGTGACGGAAACTGACATGTCACTAGCTAGGCAACATTTCTGCAAACTGACTGAATACTTTCAGTTAGAGATGGAAGTGTTTACATGGTTACTGATTAAATAACGTGTTTGTTCCAAACATTGAATCAGAATATAAGTTTTTTTTTTTGCCATGCACAAAGTGGTTCTGCCTGCTGTGACCAATTTAATCTGGAAGAGATAAAACAAGTAGAAAAGGTATAAACAGAGCCAGGTTAGACTTCCCATCCCACAAGAGACAGGGTGGATAAAAGTTAAAAAAGTGTCCGGATAGAGTTTCCCTCCATGAAACTTGTCAAATCACTTAATGTTAACCCCATGTGGGGCAAATGTGCAGAAAGAATATATTTATTTCAAAAAGAGCGTTACAGTAGGAGATTTTCAAAACTATGAAATAACACATACGGCAGTTCTTGTCTATTGTCAAGTGCATTTGCAAAACCCATTAATCACTATGATGAAAATGACTCTCATGAAGACCTTCCCGGAAGACTTTACAGAAAATAAGTAGGAGACACATCTCAGTATCAACTGTTTAAAGCATATTTTGGATGTTTTCAGCATTGTTGTATGAAGAAATAAAAATCGGGAAAGACCATGGAATTAGGTGTGCCCAAACTTTTGACTGGTAGTGTATGATCAGATCAAGTGTTTACTGTACATGGCTAATATATACACCACCTCTCTCATTCAGATTGAAAATTCATTCCAGTTGAGCTGATTCGACAGTTCCGACTGAGGCTTTTACATCATGCGTTTTTATTCATACAAATACAGTAATTTACAGACAGAACTTTAATCAAGTTTAAATCAAATATCATACTTACATAGCATTATACATAGTTTAATATGTTATTAATGGCAAGGAAAAAAAACTAGACTAAGTACTTGATATGCATTAAAATGCTCAATGATTGGCTAGCAATGTTAGAAGAGAGCTTCTGTGGTTTCTGAGGATGGACTTGCATTATTTGACTCCTTCCTATCTATATAAATAAAAGAAAGGTTTTGTCTGTACATTGGTCAGAACTCGCTCTTTCAATGATATCTTTATGATTCATACATTGGAGGACCAGAAACCAGTCTCAGAAAAAAAATTCTGTCTGTCTGTATATTTGTATGTCTGTCCAGCCGATTTTGTCACAGCATTACGCAAACCTGGCTGGATAGAAATTAATGAAACTTTGCCAGTCCTTCGATATTTTTTTGAAGTTAAATCTGTGCCATAAATTAAATCAAAATGTATTAATGAGCACATAACGTAAAGGGCAGTTTTGCGTCAGATTACATAACAGCATACAGCGTTTGCTTTTTTGGGCAAATATAGTGCTTTTGCCCCCAAAGTGGGCGTGGATACACGACATCACTCAACAGAGACAATCAACACAATAGTTTCTCGTAGCAACAGTGAATTGCGTGAACAGTAAATCAATCCACAATGTAAATTGCAGAAGATACAGAAACGACCGTAATGCCCCTGCAAAGTGCCCAAATCCTCTTGAAACATAAACACGTGACACAGCTTGGCTTACTCCAAAAAAAAAAAGGTATGTAACTTTTAAAAACCGAACCTTCAAACATGAATGGACAGATCATTGTATATTTATTCCTTCTGACTCATATGTTCTGAAACCAAAAAACTAATTAAAGCAGTAATGTGAAGCGCCACTATGAGATACAGTGGTGTGAAAAACTATTTGCCCCCTTGTAAGTCTAACTATTTACAAAGAAAACAAATTTTGTAAGGTTGAGTATCTTTCGCCATGTTTAAGTTAAAAGTAATTTTGTTATCTATTATTAGATTATAGCGCATAACGCTCTCAGTTCGACTATTTTACACAACCTCACCTCGGATTGCTGTGGAAATGTTTGCTCTAACAACCTGTGTTGTACAGTGGTGTGAAAAACTATTTGCCCCCTCCTGATTTCTTATTCTTTTGCATGTTTGTCACACAAAATGTTTCTGCTCATCAAAAACCGTTAATTATTAGTCAAAGATAACATACTTGAACACAAAATGCAGTTTTTAAATGAAGGTTTACGTTATTAAGGGAGAAAAAAAACTCCAAATCTACATGGCTCTGTGTGAAAAAGTGATTGCCCCCCTTGTTAAAAAATAACTTAACTGTGGTTTATCACACCTGAGTTCAATTTCTGTAGTCACCCCCAGGCCTGATTACTGCCACACCTGTTTCAATCAAGAAATCACTTAAATAGGAGCTACCTGACACAGAGAAGTAGACCAAAAGCACCTCAAAAGCTAGACATCATGCCAAGATCCAAAGAAATTCAGGAACAAATGAGAACAAAAGTAATTGAGATCTATCAGTCTGGTAAAGGTTATAAAGCCATTTCTAAAGCTTTGGGACTCCAGTGAACCACAGTGAGAGCCATTATCCACAAATGGCTAAAACATGGAACAGTGGTGAACCTTCCCAGGAGTGGCCGGCCGACCAAAATTACCCCAAGAGCGCAGAGACGACTCATCCGAGAGGCCACAAAAGACCCCAGGACAACATCTAAAGAACTGCAGGCCTCACTTGCCTCAATTAAGGTCAGTGTTCACGACTCCACCATAAGAAAGAGACTGGGCAAAAACGGCCTGCATGGCAGATTTCCAAGGCGCAAACCACTTTTAAGCAAAAAGAACATTAAGGCTCGTCTCAATTTTGCTAAAAAACATCTCAATGATTGCCAAGACTTTGGGAAAATACCTTGTGGACCAACGAGACAAAAGTTGACCTTTTTGGAAGGTGCGTGTCCCGTTACATCTGGCGTAAAAGTAACACAGCATTTCAGAAAAAGAACATCATACCAACAGTAAAATATGGTGGTGGTAGTGTGATGGTCTGGGGTTGTTTTGCTGCTTCAGGACCTGGAAGGCTTGCTGTGATAGATGGAACCATGAATTCTACTGTCTACCAAAAAATCCTGAAGGAGAATGTCCGGCCATCTGTTCGTCAACTCAAGCTGAAGCGATCTTGGGTGCTGCAGCAGGACAATGACCCAAAACACACCAGCAAATCCACCTCTGAATGGCTGAAGAAAAACAAAATGAAGACTTTGGAGTGGCCTAGTCAAAGTCCTGACCTGAATCCTATTGAGATGTTGTGGCATGACCTTAAAAAGGCGGTTCATGCTAGAAAACCCTCAAATAAAGCTGAATTACAACAATTCTGCAAAGATGAATGGGCCAAAATTCCTCCAGAGCGCTGTAAAAGACTCGTTGCAAGTTATCGCAAACGCTTGATTGCAGTTATTGCTGCTAAGGGTGGCCCAACCAGTTATTAGGTTCAGGGGGCAATTACTTTTTCACACAGGGCCATGTAGGTTTTGATTTTTTTTTCTCCCTAAATAATAAAACCCCTCATTTAAAAACTGCATTTTGTGTTTACTTGTGTTATCTTTGACTAATAGTTAAATGTGTTTGATGATCAGAAACATTTTGTGTGACAAACATGCAAAAGAATAAGAAATCAGGAGGGGGGCAAATAGTTTTTCACACCACTGTACAACACAGGTTGTTAGAGCAAACATTTCCACAGCAATCCGAGGTGAGGTTGTGTAAAATAGTCGAACTGAGAGCGTTATGCGCTATAATCTAATAATAGATAACAAAATTACTTTTAACTTAAACATGGCGAAAGATACTCAACCTTACAAAATTTGTTTTCTTTGTAAATAGTTAGACAGAGATACACTTGGGTTTCAACCTGAAATTATATCCCTGATAAAAGATGATCAGCTTTTTTCAGCGTTAACCTTTTAACTACAGTGAAACCTCGGATTGCGAGTAACGCGGTTTGCGAGGGTTCCGCAAGACGAGCAAAAATTTTTAATAAATTTGACTTGGAAAACGAACAAGTCTTGGTTTACGAGCACCGAGTATCAACATCCGTGCATGCGTGTACTGTTTACTATAACACTGTGACCATGCGTGTGTGCGCATAGAACATATTTTATTTTGTGTCTGTATGCATGTGTGTACAGTGTGCGTGTAAAGCAAAATCAAGTCTCATTAGAGAGGTTAAAGGTCCATATTCTCTGTCTGCTCAAGGCTCAGTCTGCTCTTTGTGTCTGTGTGCGCGTATCGTTGAACACTGTCCGCGCCCCCAAACACACAGATCCCTCCTACTTTTGCCTTCACAGACACAGAGACACACATATACCCTTTCTCTCTAATCAACACTGCTTTGCCACGATTCTTATCAAAGGTAAAGTGCAGGTTAATTTGTTTTATTTTTACTTTACAGCAGTGATTCCGTTAGTGTGTCACTCAATCGAGTGTCATTAGAGATTTCTTGTTTATTTTCTAACCCTAACCCTATTTTTCCGATAAAGCGGTGTTTCCATTGCATTTGCCCGTGTATGTGAAAAGAGTGGAGGAAGGGTAACTGTGTAAGACGAGAAGGGGGAGAGGGGAGCTTACTTTAACACACACATACGGAAAGACTTATCTGTCAGGATTTATTTTTACTTTCTTTTTAAAGGTAAAGTGCAGGTTAATTTGTTTTATTTTTACTTAATATTTTTTGTTCATTTTTTTTATGTATTTATTTTTTTGGGCTGTGGAACGGATATTTGAGTTTCCATTATTTCTTATGGGATAATTCTATTTGGTTTACAATTGCATTGAAATATGAGCTCGTAATCCAAGGTTCAACTGTATTACTAAAAACTCTTTACCCGTCAACAACGGGTACTAACGCTAGTAATCTATATACAGTATATCAGGGAAATCAAAGATTCCTATCAGAAAATGAGTTACCATGTCAAAATCATCTTAGTGTCAGTTTAGTGTGCACTTTTGAACAAAGTGAATTAATGTTCACAAATGAGTCCTTAAGTGAAGTGAACATGTAGTGAAACATTGCACAACTTCTTGTGTGTCTGCCTCCCTGTTTTAGTTGCGGCTGCTGTACGAGTGTAACCCCATCGCCTTCATAGTGGAGCAGGCTGGAGGAATAGCCACCACAGGCACACAGCGAGTCCTGGACGTGAAGCCTGAGGCTGTGCATCAGAAGGCTCCATTTGTAGTAGGGTCTCCAGATGATGTGGAGGAATACCTGTCCTTTGTCAAAAAATATCAGAAATAGAGTGCTTCCTGTACATATTTGTCTGCTGTCTAAGCAGTTAAGCTGTTTTACTCTGGATGTGAATGATATTTTTTCCAGTAAATAGCCATGCACAAACAGTGTACCACCAATGTCAATTCCATCACAGGGAATTTACATTTTAATTTGTGGTCTGAAAAGCCCGACTCTTAATAATCTACAATTTAATGTAGTATCACTGCCTTTTGTTAATTTTGAACAAACACTTTACTACAGTAGTCATATGAGATCATGTTGAATCTTATTCATGTCCAAATTATGTCTTATTAAATTTTCAGCATACAGCTAATCTCTCAATTCTCCAGAAATGTTGTAGTTGATGGTTAATTTCATTAGCTTGAGAATTCTCCTATATCTGTTTGTCCAGATTTATTGACTACATATTCTGCATGTAATGTAAGTAATTACACTGATGTAGCATTTGTTTAAATAAACTGATTAGACATGACATTTTGTAGGTATACATTGAAGTGCTCAGTTTATCCTTTTCATTTAAACAAGGGAAAATTAAATGAAAAGGATTCACTAATTGCAAGGTGGCGATTTAAGTAATTCAAATGGCTTCAGATGGAATTTAAAAACACAGTAACACCATGTACAAGCCTACAATGAAAGCCACTTGGCTTCAAGGAGTTGAACAGCAAAACCAAAAATAATAAGTCCTTATCACTTAAGCAACAATGTTACATGTTCATTAGCAAGGACAAATCATTGTAACTATCTTGTGTGCACATCAGCTCAACTGCAAAATACATCCACTCCAAGAGGGAAAGAAGCACCACCATGCTGTTTGTATCTGTATAAGGTTTAATTTCTTGGAAAAAAAAAAAAAAAATCTTTCAATGATAAGGAATCTGAACTGAATTGTGCAAAGGTCACACAACATACATAAAACAACTGGATACTATTGCACATGTTGCACCTTCACAGGTTTGGTTTTTAGTGATCATGAAACTATGAAAAGGCATTTATATTTTGGCAAGCAACAACAAACATTTACAGAAAAAAAATACATTTAAAATAATTGCATAAAAAGTCTAAAAACAGTGTTTCACATAAAACCACATGCCTACTCACTCTTATGGGTCTTCATTCTCACACTAACCTAATTTGGGATGATTACTTTCCCTTTCATCACAATTAGCTAGCTTTTCATTGCATGGTTGCTGTGAGTCACAGCACCAGTAAAAGACACATCATGGTAGTGAACGAATTGAGACAAGACCTTCTGAAAGCCTTGCTGCATGATGTTTTTAGACTAGTGGATAGCTGGCTGCTGTAGCAATACCACAGTGGTTGTGTCTGTCCTTGGCCATGTAGACGTACCCTTTGTCACCCCACTTCTCACTCCAGCTGTAAACAGAAGAGAGAATTAGGTTCATGTAAAAAGCGGGGGAGAAAAAAAAACAAACACAGACAGTAATGCCTAGACTGACAACTGTCATTACTCCTCTTCATTTATGTTTCTTAGAATCATAAACTGGAGATTAAGTGGAAAGCTTCAGCATTTTACTAGTCCTTTTGCATCTGTGATCACAATTTGTCTGCTGTGATCCTGCTCACTTTTGGACACAAAATGAGAAATGTGCAACACAAATGCATCCACGATCACTGTGCAGTGAGGTGTACAAACAGGCAAGGCAGGGATGGTAAAGCCTTTTTTCCCCATGACCAATAAAAGACGAAGGAGGAGGAAGTACTACACAATACATCGAGTGGTGTGAAATTTGTCAGCCTCCAGGCTTTAACGACATCAATAAACATCCCCGGTTGCACCAAAGGGATAGATGAGGTCCTTTTAAGTTGAAATTGATGTGCATTACAACAAAACTTGGTCATTTCCTGCTCTGTACATCAACGGTGAAGTTTGTTACTCAGGACATGAATGCATTGCAAGTAATCTTGGCCAAGTACCACAAACTTCATTCCATGCAAAAATGTTCAACAAGACTCAAAACTTCTAATTTCTCTCTTCTTTTTCTGGAAAATACTTGGACAGTGTTGTGCCAGAAAGTTTTACACCATAACTTAGATTTTTTGCTATAACTTGATTTCTTATGTTACTTTCTAATTTTCTCCCCACTCCAAAACACACATCAAATGTAATAAAAAAAAAGATGTATAGTAGCCTACTGTCCGGTAACAGTAATTCCACCATCCACTGTAGTAGCACTTGGTAATCTATAACGATATAGCAAGCTACCTCCTCAAAAACTTCTGCCACTTGTGTGCGTGCATGTGTGTACACCTCATTGCTTTAGTTACAGTATGTACTCAAAAGTTGAGTCACCACTAGCTACTGTTACATCATACCTGTTCTTAACAATCCAGTACTTCTTCCCATCTACATCTTCACCTTCAAAGCCATAGCCAACCACCATAACGCCATGGTCCAATTCCTCACTACTGCAGTCTTGCTCATAATAAATACCTGAGGACAAGACAAAGGATTGTAAAACAACAAAATTTCACTAACTTCATTTCAACTAATACAGACCAAATGAGTTGGACCAAATTGGGTAAGTCATGAATGAGCACAAAATGAACATTAAAATCTTACCCGATTGGTAAAACTGGAAGGACTCATGTCCAGCATCAATGGCCACAGACACTGGACCAATAGCAGCCACAGCCTTCATCAGAGCATGCTCTTTACCACTGGGGATGTCCACAAAGCCAGTGTCGTTAGCTCCGCTATATTTAGGATCATAGCGGCAGGGCTGGTCATCCTGAAAACAAAGGGCAAAATACTCAATTAAGACGATCCCATTTTGTGTCATGAATTCAAACACACCTTTTACAACAGCCTTAACTCCTAAATTAACTTGGTTGAAGTAACAACTTACAGTTCCGAGGTAGGGGTAGAACTCCTCAGTGTCCAGGCCAGCATTGTCCTTGATGTACTGGAAGGCCTGATCCATGAGTCCACCATTACAGCCCTCATTGCCTTCAGGCCGAGAGCAGTCGACCAGGTTCTGCTCGCTGAGTGACACCAATTTGCCATTCTTTCTGAACATCTGACCCTCCATTGCTCCAGTAGTGCTGAAGGCCCAGCACGAACCACACTGACCCTAAATGACCAAAGATAATTACAGCTCGTCACTCTTTTACTTCAGGAATAAAAGGAGGAAAGGGAAGAAAAAAAAAGTCGCCATATATGTCTCATGTTCAGAGATTTACTGTACATTTGTGTCATTGTTGCCTACAGCCATTACATCCAACACCTCCCTCATGTTTCAAAGCTGTGCAACCAGTTTTCACCCATAAGAAACATTGACCCCTCTCTTAATGAGTGTATAATGTGTTAAGAAAATGTCACCAAAGAACTAAACCGTGACTTTGGATGTGGGTTGCAAGG
Source organism: Channallabes apus (assembly GCA_030522415.1). NCBI lineage: Eukaryota > Metazoa > Chordata > Actinopteri > Siluriformes > Clariidae > Channallabes > Channallabes apus. The sequence continues at coordinate 23,765,891 of CM060122.1, read as the reverse complement.
TGGGGCATCGGACCAGTAAGGCTAACCTTTACTCCACACAAGCAAAGATGAGCCCTTGGTGTCCATGATCCCATCAGCAGGTTACTGATTGAATTACTGAAGTGATATCAAATTTGCCTAAAAGTGGTTTTAAGTGTTGCGGCTGATCCATGTACGAATACACAAAATGCATTAAATCAGACTAAGCATTTTCCTCAATACCAACTAAGTGTGGGGGAAGATAAAACTCTGATATCTTTCATACCCTTGTTTTCTTTACCATCATTTACTAAAATAAAACAGTAATGCATTTGAATAGGAGTACAGAACAAGGAGCCTTTAAAAAGCAATTTTGTGAACACAATGCAACACTTAAGCTGTCCAAGATTGGATGACCAAGACCTCTCACCTGGTCCTTGACTGGAGTAACATATCCTTTCTCTCTCCAGTCCAGCATGCTTGGGGCCACGAGGTAGTTGGGCTCCATGAAGAGAGATCCCTTGGTCTTTCTGTCCTTCTTGTACTTGTAGCCATTCATGACCTGCCTGAATTCCTCATGAGTCTAAAGAAATAAGTTTAACCATTTTGTTAAGGTCACTCAAAGTAAACAAGTATACAAACAATTTCATCCATTTTAAAGTACATGCTTAAAATTGACACACTTGTCAAATTTTGTGATTCTAGTCTAAGGCAGTTCGCTAAAACAAGCCCCACCAGGGCATCTGTTCCCTTCAGATAAAAAAAAAAAAAAAAAGGCATCAAAACAACTTGTTCTCAAGGGCAGTAAAAATGTTGCGTCATTCATTGTGCAACCAAATACACAAACAGATACAGTACTACCGATACACATTCGTATAAAACACTACTCTTTCTTTGACCAGAGACATTTACCTGACTGCTGTTAAAACTTTAAGCAACTTTTAGCTCAATGAATGTCTGTTTCACATGCTCACCATGTCACCGAAGTGATTCATTGCCATGCGGTAGGTGTGCTTGCCCATCGAGTGCTCCAGGTTGTGCAGCTCAACCTTTTTCAGATTCTTTTCCCAAACCATTCGCCTCCATCCTTCTTCCTTCTACATTGAGAAAGCAATAAAGTCAGTTCACAACAGATTAACACCAACACTCGACAGTTATCTATGCCCTTTACTAAACTCAAATTTAATTAATGGCAGCAATGTGTAGTATTAAGTTTCCTTTAAAGATGGGATTAGTTGCACCATCATTTTGCGATCATGTGACTACAGAATGAGATTTTTCACATTGAAGTTTCTTTATATTTTTTAAAGGGGCATTGATGGCTCAGTGGGAGGTTTCTTAACCTGCCATGCAGAGGGCCTGGGTTCGATTCCCTCCAATCCTTTCCAAACAAACTGCCGTTAAACAACAAAGAATAGGAGGACTGGAATTTGGCATTAAACCAAGGCCAAGTTGTGTGCAGACTGGATGGTGGGCCATGGTGACCCTTTGACTGGACCAGCCGAAATACTAACATCCCTTAAAAATTTTTTTTTAATAAAATACATGTAATATATAAAAGCTTACCTCATGATAGTTTTTACTGTGCCAGTCCTTCCACTGTTGCCAGTGGCTGTCTAGCTCCCTGTCCAGACTGGGAGCAGCAAACACTGCGCTGAGGCACACAGCCAGTACGACCAGACACAGCCTCATGGTGAAGACCTGAAACAAATCAAATATTCCTTAAATAACCTTTAAAACGTAAGCAGCACAGATCTGCACCGACAACACAGCGTAGGCCAATATCGATATTTTAATAAAAAAATTAAAGAATGTGTTAATGAGGAATCTTCAGACATCACACACTGTGCATTTGGGTTTTCTGATACGTCAGGTAGAACAAAAGTTATTTGTGCGTGTAAGTTTTGCCACTAGCAGAATATAGGAATGCAATCACAAAGATCTAACTCTCAAACTGAGCACATTATTGTTCTTATTGTCATAGAAACAACCAGAACACTGCATCATGTGCATCTGTGCTGTTTTTTGTCTTGTGACATTCTTAATTGTTTTGCTTAGTCATGTTTGTGTAGTCGGTTAAAATGAGTGTGGGGGGGCAGATCATATGGCCACAAAAAAAAAAGGACTGAAGTAAAAAAAAATATGTATAATAATATGAAGGACTACAAACACGACATAAACGGTTTCCGTGAAGTCTAAACACTAAAACAGCGGCCAATGAAACGAGTCTCTATGACGTCACAACACGCGACTCTGCAGGACAAAAGATAAGAGCTTTAAAAAAAAAAAAAAAGGGGAAAAAAAACCCCCACAGGCCCGATATCCTTCATAACCAAAAACAGGGCTGGTTTTTGATTCAACTGGTTCATGTGACTCGTTCATGTAAACAAACCCCTCTGATAAAATGTTGACTGAACAACATAATGGCGTCTGTCGGGAGAAGAGAGGGAAAAAAAAACAGACAAGGCACGCGCTGTTCTTTTGGGATCCATGGAGCTCGCGCTTCCAGGAAACCGAAAACGAGACTGAAACCTAAAGCACCAAAACCGGGGGAAATGAAAGGACTGTGTGGGGAATGAATTGTGCTTGTCGGCATTAAAGAAAATTAATTGTTCAAAGGAATTTTAAACCTTAAGTACGCTACAAAAATGCAGTAAACAACCTTCACAACAGTGAGGAATAAAAGTCTTAACAAAACACCAGGGTTATTCTATCTAACGTAACAGTACAGTGTTTAAAATAGTTAAAATAAAGCGGTTTGAGCAAACACCAACAAAAACACATATAGAAAGCCTTACTCTAAATACAGACTGAAATACATATTTCCACAAACATTATTCCTAATGTAAACAAACCCCTGCAAGAATAGACAATCTCTAGTCTAAACATTTAATAATAATAATAATAAAACAACACTAAGACATTAAATTTTTTTAAACCAGTTCTTACCTTCCTTGCGATAAACCTGGAAAGAATGGGATTTTGTCGAAAACAACTGCAAGATTATAAACCCTGGTTTCAAAGACGCTATTTCCTGACACCTCATTGGTCGAACAGCTGCTTGACTCCGCCCCCACCGACATTAATCATACAGCATGTGATCTTCAAGCACGTGATCCACTTCCCGGCTGATGGGATTGTTTTTCCACACACTCATGCAAGCACTATGATGATGAGACGCACACGTGTTAAACTATGTTGAGTTTATTTAATCATCGTTTGTGTTTAATTAAATCAAAGGTTTTCACAGTAAAGAGACATGGTAAAGGGGTCTAAGTAGCAAAGTAATGGTTTATTGTTTTCAATTTACAGCATTTTCAATACTGGAACTCAATGGTTACCAGAATACACATGGATGAGTCTGGTGATTTACACTGAAACCAGACTAGATCACATTAATCTGTCCTTAAGATTGTGTACTGATTTAACCTTGCATATTGGTGTAAAAGTTCAACCCGTAAAGATAAGATGGAAAAAAAAAAAACCAAAAAGCAATTTCTAAAAATACTTTTAGACTCTTACCATTCATTGAAGTGAAAAAAAAAAAAAGTTATACCAAAAGTTAGACAAACCTACCACAAGATGTCAAGTGCCTGATGTAAACCTATTACCCGACTTGCCTTAATCTCCCCCTCACACAACCTCATAATTTACTAAAAATGACTCAAGATTCTTAAGTAAGAAGATTTGTATTCTTCTGAATGGATCATTCACAACCACGAGGTGAACTAGCATGAAGTCTGTAGGCCAACTTGGCCACAATGCTCCAGTGGAAGTTACTGCCAATTTCGAGATTAGCTAACGTTAGCTGTTCACAGCTTGCAATTCAGTCAGCCATAATTTCCCACAACACAAACAAAAGAGACATCGGAAATAACCAGTGTCTTGACATGTCCAGTGCTGACGCTAGTTGTGGAAATACACACCCTTCGTTTCAGGTTAAAGGCTCCACCTTAAACACCTAGTAATCCAGGTTTATTATTTATTTATTTTAAGTTCTAAGAATCATTCAGAAGTAGGTAAAAAAAAAGAAATGCTCAGCACAGTGTAGATAACTAGATGAGATAATGGCAATAATAGCCTGAGTGAATATAAAGACAGCCATAACATTAAAACCACTGCAAGGTGAATTGAAAGTTAACTAGTGACAGCATTTATGCCTGTGGGGAGCAAAAGCTAGCCTGTCTTGTCCTGCCTTTGTATCAGAGCACTCCGTGCATCACAGCCTGATGTGTGTCGGGCTTAGCAGGAAAAGAGTTCAAGGTTGTTCAAATCCCACAGATCTCAATCCAACTGTCCATCCATGGGATGTACCAGACAAACAGATCTGGTCCATGTAGGCCTGAACTTGCAATTTATAGCACTTAAATGATCTGCTGCTAATGTCCAGGTGCCAGACACCACAGCACATCTTCAGAGGTCTTGTGAAGTCCATACCTTGAGGGGACAGGGCTGTTTTGGTGGCACCAGGGGAGCCTACACAATATTATACATTTGGTTTTAGGCTTATTCGTGTGGTTTTAGGTTTTTAGGCTTATGTTTTGGGCTGATTGGTATAACCCTGAATTGTTCTTTGGACAAAATTGACATTTCTCAACCCCTTTAACCCCCCCTCCCCCCCCCCCCCCCCGCAGCCTTAACAACAGAAAAAACTCTAATGTTAATGAAACTTCCAAGCTGTGCACTTTTTTTTTTTAACACTCCAAAAAACACATCATACTGCATCACAAGAACACCCGTTATCACAACGCGTCAATAAGCAGCAACAAGAGGTTCGATGATATCCAATGATTGTTTTTCTAAAAAGGAACTGGTCGAAACAAGAGTTTCGAAATAATTGATTTAAAGAAAAAAAGACAAGCAAATTTTATCAGGTAAACAATTTATTATAAAAATGTACTACACTGTTTTAAGGAAGTATTAAGGACATGGCATTCAGAGACATGCTTTAGGAATATAATATAAATAGAAGAAACATTTTGTGCAAAGAGATGGCTGTACAGAGTCTTTAATACGCTCGTTCACTTTCCCACTTATGAAGCCAAAGACGTTTTTGAAAAGAGGGAAATCGTGAACCTCAACAATTGACTGGAAACAGAGAAAAAGAATGCCGAATATGACAAAAGACTCCATCACATTATATAAAAATGTGCTTTTTAGAATAGCAATTATACACATTTCCCTTTTATTATTTTATTTTGAACTGGGCAAGTAATGATAAAAACTACAAGGGGATTGTTTGGAAGTTCATGGAGCTTTCTAGTGTCCTTTTTTCTTTGTCTCTCGCACAAGAGAACTGAGAGAGAAACAAGGTGTGTGTGTGTGTGTGTGTGTGTGTGTGTGTGAGACACCAAGACAAAGTTGCCACTGCAGTAGATGGACACAAGAAATACATTCAGTTCTGTTTATATATAAAAAAAAAAAAAAAAAAAAAATCAGTTCTATATAGTACAAGTAAGATGGAACGAAAGCTAATCCAAGCTAAAGACTCAGTCAGATGAGGACATGTGGTTTCTACAAGTCACTGATGTAAATGAAGCTGAATATACATTTTCTGAACTTTTCAACATTTCACAAAGCCTTCGCTCGATTTCCGATCCATTGCAGAAAGGCATTCTTTTGGTTAAAGTTCCACTGAAGAGAGCACCATTAGCTTGCAGTTAAGTGCATGTCCGAAACAAACCGTCTGAGCTCCTCATGGATGCCATCAACGAACGGGAAATAAAATGTACATTAAAGCTGATAACTGTAACAATATTTAGATCATGCTTTAAAACACATTACAAAAGGAACCACGTTAATAATACAATCTGTCTTGAAACGTTTCCGATGTTAAATAAGCAATATAGATACAGCAGCTTAAAAGCAAACAAACGTTGTCTGTATTTGACTTTATTAATGAAACTTGTCTAAAACGAAGCATTGTCATAGCAAATCCCCTGGTTGTTTTTCGAAACAAAATGGCAATTCGATTTAACCGGAGGATTCTTCATGTCAAATAAAAGCTCAAAGACTCTTGTTTAAGGTTTTTCCATTTGCTTTCTATGTCATTTCTAACCCTGTCTTTAACTGTTATGTCCAAGAATATTTTAAGATCATTTGGCTACTGTTTGAGAATAGGTAACAAAGAAACATTTATTTATTTATCTGTTTATTTATTTAAGTATGATTTTATGCTCCAGCAATTTCCCAGAGTGCATACTAGGGACAGGAATCACCAGGGATCAACCGATAAGATATTATCATAGTACCTGGATCTATATTGCAATTCTGTAAGTATTACGATTTTATAAATATTCCACTTCAATATTTTTCCCCGGATTTTGTTACAGTTCTAATAAAAACTGCAGGATTACAGGGGAATGGCAACATTTTATCACCTCAAATGCATATGTATATAAATAAAAGATTCATTAAAAAAATTGATTTTGGAGTCAGTGTGCCGATACGTGAATTGCCACACGAAAGAATCGAGATACATAACTGAATCGAATTTCTAGTGCAAGGTGCAGTTTTCAAGTTCTATGCTAAAACTATTAGCATAAGAAAATGTAAACTTGATAAAGATGACAGTAAACTGTACCTTTTAAAATCACAAGCTCAACTGAATGAGCAATATGGTTCGAAGATGAATTTCAAAATTGATGCCTGAAATACTGACAAGCCCATGATTGGGGCTAGAAGACTTTTGGTTTTGAATTCGATTCAAAGGGCATTCGGTAATTTCAAAATGGCTCATAAAGAATTGGCTTACTATCGCAAAGGCACTCAATTACTTGAATCATTAATAACAGGGACAAGCACTTAACTATGCAGGGTTTTCTCAAAAGGTCGTATACAAAACCGTTGCCATACATATCTAAATGTATAAAAGAATCCGATATTGAGAAATCCTTCAGGTTTCCTTGACATTACAACGCTCTCACATTTACAAAGAACAAACAACAAAAAAAAAACCCTTTGAGCTAAAAATGATTCTTAAGTTAGGCACGCTCACAGAAATGAGACATTCAGAAAGAAGAGAGCAGGAAGATTGATGTGTACAAAGTCTCAAACTTCACAGATTACAGTCTTATGTAACACAGGAACTGGAAGATAACACTTCACAGGCTAAATTGCACATGTTCTTCCATGCACATGGGTGGCACTCTAGCGCGAGATGACGGAGCTGATGGAGTTGTAAGATGTTCCTCCATTGCAGATTGGGCCGCAATGTTCTGGTGGAGTCCGAAGGCTGTCCATGTTGACTCGGAACACGGGTGCTGCTTTTAGCAAAAAATCGGCTGCGTCGCGCCGGCCAAGTTCTCTTAGCTTAGCTACCAGGACACCGATGGTAGAGTCTGAACGCTGGCTCCACTCATGAAGCAGCGCTGCTGTCGGGCTTGGGACAGAAAATGGGTCAAGGGGAGGAGTTCCACTGGTGCCGGGGCTGTACTTGGCAGCCAGCTCGCTAAGACCCAGATTCATGGCTAGAAGACACCAGTCCTTGCCAAGGTTGTCAGGTGGGTCAAGCATGCGGCAGAGCTTGCGACGAGCCAGGTGGCTAACCTCAGCAATGGCTACATCCCCGCCAAGAGTTCCTTGTTTGTAGACCTGGATGCAGCCTAGTGCTACGATGCTAGCAAAGCTCTCCCGATAGCCACCCATGGTGTTGGTTAATGCATTTTCACCCCGGGCTTGAGCTCTAAAGAAGTCCCTGGGCTGGTAAAGCATGACAGGTCCTTGACGTGCTCGCAGTTGCTGAGGACTCAGGTAATGCCGGGCAGTCAGAAGGCCTGGTAGTGTAGCAGCAAGCAGCCCTTCTGCCATTCCACACAGGGTATCTAGCAAAGCATAGCATCGGCTACGTTCAGACTCTGGGCCCCTCAGTCGTACTTCCAGTCCTTGTCCATGATTAACTAGAAGTACTAAAGCATCAGCTCCACCAACTCCAACCCGAGCGCCTCCGGTCCACAGCCTAACTTCATCCACCTCGGCCTCCGGTCTTTGCTGTCTGCTCCAGCGACAAAGATTCACCTGGAGTTTGTGAAAAAGTCCACAAGGGAAAGGCGTCAAGTGCTCGGCCGGGACTATGCGGACACCTCCGTAAAGCAACGAGTCCTCCACCTCTTCATCCGCTTCATCAGTCCAGGAATGCTGCAGGTCACCGGCACGGATAAGGGCGGGCACATCCACCATACCGGGGTTGGTTACATCGCGGGCACATACGTCCATGGCATCCAAGATTTGAAGGAGCTCGTCTACATCCCCCTCAGAGACCAGTGTCTGGAGCTCTTCCTGACGGTAGCGTCCCCTGTAATGGTGAATGGCTTTGGGAGTTTCAATGGACAGGAGCTTGCCAAGGACGTTACTGCAGAGCCAGCGGGGATCTAAAAGAACCACGTCTTGGACAGTTTCACTCTGTATGATGTTGATCTAAGTTGGAATAAATAAAAAAAATAATTAAAAAAGAGAAAAAGGTGAAAATCTCCAAGCACTGGTAGTACTGGGTAGGTTTCTTTCTTTGTTGTACCAGTGGATATTATAACCAGTTGGAACAATATAGTACCAAAAAGTACAGTAGGAGACTGAATTAAGGGACAAGTAATTATAGATGCAATTATACTGCCATCTAGTGTTATGTCAAGGTATTTTTCTCCCCCAGAGTTACCTCATTGTAACAGCAGTTCAAACCTGCAGTTGAATGATTGTTTAAAAAAAATGTTCATCACAGCACAACACAACATTTTTACATAATATGCCAGATGACTAACGCTGGCTGTGTTGATGCTGTTACAGTGCTAAAAGCCGTGTAGGCAGTGTAAACGGAACAGAGGGATTGCTATTCAAGCAACGCCGCCCACACCTCATTCATTTGCATACAAAACCATTTCTACTGTCAATTAGGAAATATATGGTACACAGACATTACACCACAGCAAATGGGTGATTTTGGCATTATTTGTGATGTTAGACAGGGAGAAGCTGGAAATTAATACGGAGATATCATCTCATGAAGACAAAACGGAATACAGGGCGCGTCATGTAATGTCTGATGAGTGCTCATGCATTATAACATATTTTTAGTCTCTCGAACGGTGTGAAAAATTCTGGCATTGACTGTACATACATTAGCACATTATGTAAGACAATCATTTACAGACACACCTCTCCCATAGTGTGCAGCTGTAAAGCTAGCTCTCGCAGGTCTTCCTCGCTGACCAGAGGGTTGATCTGGTCCTGTACATCCACCACAAACTGCTGCCAGGACATCAGCTGGTTTGGTCCAGTCACTTTACGCCACGAGGGCAGAGTGGACAATAATTTCTCTGCTAGTTGTGTCATAGGCCTACAGCTCTGAAAAAGAGACAACATTGGATTCACAATGGAATATTAAACAACAGAACCTTAATGTTTAGTTCACTTCACCCTCTTGAGATTGAAGGATTTGTCAGTTCAAATGTTTGAGGGTATGAGGCAGCATTCTCTCGGATCAGACGGAGACGTGGATTACGAGGAGACGGCTGCAGGTATGTGTAGGAGGCGAAGAGAAAAAAAAACTTGTGTAGGAGGACAGGAGAGAGGGTCTTATTACAGAGAATGTGTAAGATACACTGTGCTTTGGATACATGCATGTGGCTGTGTGTGTGTGTGTGTGTGTGTGTGTGTGTGTGTGTGTGTGTGTGTGTGTGAGAGGAGAGGACTAGCAGGCATTTGATATTAACAGTGGGTTGAGATTGAGTCATAACTTTCTACACTTACAAACGGACTCACAAACATTTAACGAGAGTAGGAAGGACATTTTACAACAAAAATGTTTTATACTGTCAGGAATGACTTGTACCATGCCTCTATTATAATGGTGCTGCAAGGTGTATTTGGTAAAACAAATATAAAGTTTAATAAAATTATCATAATTCTTCTATGATGTCTCCACTGAGTTCCCTGGGAGAAGATCAAAGACCTGCATTATACTATATGGTATCAGAGGCACAGATAATGGATTGAAACACCTGAACCACACAAACTTCATCTTACTGGAAACTCGGGTTCTTCAATAGTTTCTTAAAAACAGTTGCATTTCTATTTCAGATTTAAAGGAATATCCATGTCCTAAAAACCTTGAAAAAACCTCAAAAAATTATAGCAAAGCTTTAGAAAATACAAAAATCTGGATTCATGCACATTCAGGTTTCCTATACTCTACTTCGATGCTTTAACTCGAAATGAATGCTGAAAACGAATCAATCTTTTAATTTAACTTTTATTCTTGGCTAGGCAGGCATGAAATTAGTTTTAGGTTCATGCTGGTACTATGTAGCCAAAAAGACAAGGATCATAAACCATGGAGGTGGTGGACAGTCTAGTGACAAATCACAAATTTTTCTTTATGTCTCCAGTTATTCTGCTTAAGAAAAGCACCAGCTAACTAAATATTTCAAAGAAACAAAACAAAATCCGAACTTTTCCAGAGTTAAAAATATAGCGTACAATGGAGCTCTAGTGTGCAATGAAGGGTGTTGCTTGTTCAACACACCAAGTAGTGACTTTGATCAGGCGTTAGAGAGGGATTTGGGTTTCAGCCTTGTGTTAGGAGCAAGTTAGATTTGTAGTTTGCTTTAACCATGAACAAAGTGATGAGGTGAGTCATGAACCTGTCAGCGCGCTGACGGAAGCTTGCACTTGTGTTAAGTAGCAGTAATAAAAGATCTAAACAAAACATAGACATTCCGAGGGAATTCAGAACGACTTAGAAGCAATTACTAAGGAGACAAAGTGCTGTATAGATGACATAATAGCTGCTCAGGTAGCTGCTTCTCTCTTATATACTGTATAATAATGTCTAACGCCACTGAATCTTTTAGTGGTACGCAGTAGTGGACCATATCGCCCTACTTTCCCCTAAATATCTTAATTATTTTAACAAACGTGGTGGTAAAAATGATCAGACTTATATCTACAGCCTTGCTAGCCATCTGTGAATTTCTCACACAGTTAGATTAGTCAGGGTTTGAAAATGTTGTTATATGGTTATGTGCCTAATGAACTGAGTTAATCAGATATCAGTTCACACTTTATGAAATGAAATGTAACCCAATTTCCCCCTTTTTTTCCTTCCACTTTTGGCTATAAGTAGGTTTTAGACCTGGGATAAAATGCATGCAAAAAAAAAACAACATTCATTTCAGAAAGATCTGTGAAATTACAGTACATATAGAAGAACATATTACTTTCACCATGTAAAAGCTGCCACAGCTTTATGATAATCCCCACATTACAAACGTGTTCATCTTACAAATTTATCTGACCACATAAATAAATACCACACAAATGCTAAGTAAACGCTAGAGCACTTAAAGTGTAAAAATCTGAATCATCATTCTAACCAAACCGCACACCCTCAGTTAAAAGACCACAACAGAAGGCTCTTACTGAGATGATGGAGTTGCGCAGCTCTAATAAGAGGTTTCTCAGCAACTTCATGTCTTTTGAGTTAGAGGCTCCAGCATCCATTATAAAGAGCTTGTCAGCAATTTGCAGATCATTTCCAAATCTGGGAGAGATTGAAATCACTCAGTTAAGTATTAAAGACATTCAAAAGTTTTAAAACATGCTTTTTGCTAGGCAGAACTTTGAAGAACCTGTAATCAACATTAGACAACATGTAATTTGTAGAGCACTTTGGACAGTGTAAGCTTGAAAAAATTGAGATCAATAATGAAGAATCCAGAGGAACAACTACCTGAAACAACATGAGAAACACACCATGAGAGGAACCATCTTGGGAACCTGACTTTTACTCTAAAACCTAAGTTTTAAAAAGATATTCATCTCTATTACTAAATCGTGCTAAATCATTTTTATTATTATTATGTTTTAGATATATAGTTACACGACTTCAAAGTTAGAGTTCATATCTAGAGTACAACATGGTCTACCAACTGCCAAGGACCACATCACAGACTTAATTCAATCAACCCCAGAAATCAATTAATCCCAGAAAGTTGGCAGCAGATCATTTGGTTGCTGTATGTGGGGCCTCTGTGGATCAGACATACTTTCCCAGTGAATAGCATGGCTTGATTGAATAGGGATTGGAGGGGTTTTCTGAGAATTGTCCTGCATTGTCTTTTCTCTGGGAATATTATATATATATATATATATACATACACACACACACACACACACACACACACAGAGTATATATTATATATATAATTTATATATAAATATAAACCTAATAAAATATATAAAGCCTACCTGGTTTAAGTGTTCAGTCTAATTATTAGTTTCTAGTATTAAACTTAATGTTTGCACTTTTTCTCTTAAATAAACGAGACAAATGTAAAGAAGAGCTCTTTCAAAAATGTGGGAAAAACATTACCAAAAATCACTCTTAGGAATTACTTGAGTCAGACCTTTCATTGCAAATAAAATGTTGTAAAACACAGGGTGTCTCAAAAAAACGTGAACTTTTTTACAATCCAATAAAACTGGAAGTGATAAAAGAAATACATTTTATTCATAGTAATTGAAACCTAAAACTTGCCATTTACGAAACATTGATGGAATAATTTTTTTTTTAAATTACGTCCTTTAGATGGCGTCCTCCTGTACGAATAAATTCAAAAGTTCCCGTTATTCTGTCTCACCCTGTACTATTCTGGAACAAGGCATGAAAAAAAATTAGCAAAAAAAAAAAAAAACCCCATCACAAAAACAAAACAAAACAAGAAACTTATTAACAAGAGACCAATACATATTTTTGCATTGCAGTGATCAGAACTCTTGATCATCAGAAATCTTCATATATAAAAAAAAACTAATATAAATTGTGAAATTTCTTCCAAAGTGAAATACTTTACCCTGTATCTGTACAGAATACTACTTTCCAAGTGTCTTCGTCACACCATGTAATGCACAGGGACATGTGTGTATTTTAAATGCAACCTCCCTATAACAATCTTACCTGTTACGGACTTCTTTCAGTAAAGCTCTCTCCCTGTCGTAGCTGAACTCTCCACCAAAAGATCGCGGCAGGCTCGCAATATCGGCGTGTGTTGCCACCAGTACCACGTGCAGAGGATTTCTGATCTTCCCTCCAAAAGCTAGAAACACAACAGAAAATCATGCTTCGTTAACATTCCCTTTCTTACGGCCTGATGGACTGAAATGTGTTTTACAGCCTGGAGTATAGTGAAGGGGGTTGGACGTACTGTATAAGGATGTTATGTTAAGTTGCTCTATGCCAAAATCGGACTGAATTTGCAAATCTGATAGTATAAAAAACTTTAACTCAAGTGTAATTCAAAATAAAATTGAATATTAATGCAATTAATATGGCCATGCAATAGAAATTGTTATACAAGTTATAAATGAATAGATAAACAAATGTTGTTACAAATGTGTATGTATATATTTATATTTATCCCCCCCCCCCCCGTTTGTTTATAAAGTATCACGTGTCAGAGCTTTGTAATGGTTATCCATCACAAGAGTGTCTCCATAAAACATTTCTTTTTAATCCCATTTTAGGATATTTACATGATGATTTTGTGTTGTAGCACAAACAAGAGACACCTGCAGCCTCATTCTGACACCAGGATTTCTCTGCTAGACTCAGTGGATTGAACTTGTTTATCCAGAGTATCCCATGGGTGCTTGACTGGATTGGGATCTGGGGAGTTTGGAGGCCAGGTTGGTAGTCTTGGTGAGGCGAGCTGTGGTGCACTCTGTGTTCTGGTGCCTTTCTACTCTGGCCAGCATTGACTTTTTTGTGATATCGGACTGGACAGGCTGGCATTTGGCTGCCCTGGGCATGAGTGAGCCTTGGGTGCCCATGATCCTGTCACCAGTTTGATGGTATGCGGTCGATGATCAGTGTTATTCTATTTATTTGGCGATGCTTTTGATATTACGGCTGATCAGTGTAAATATTAATGTGATGTGCCTTGAGTCATCCAGCAGAGGGTGCATGTGAGTATCTTGGGTGAACTTTCATTGAATACAGTATACTGTACACAATTACTTTGGGTTACAGTGTAAAAAATTCACTAGAGACTAATAAAGTAAAAGCAACCTGCATAGACCATCATCTGTTTAACCTGACAGACAACAAAGGACATAATTAAGGAAATGTAGTTTTTTAAATGAATCCTTTACTAATTACTTATTTAATTATTTAGGAACTTGCGCATTAGAAATGGAGAAAGTGAGAGTTATATTGCTTGCCATTCAATTAGTCAAGAGTGATAGACCACTGGGAAATACAGGGAGAGAATCAAGTAGGCTAACAGGCTAATGACAACCATACAGATAAATCTCTGGACCTAACAAATTATATATATATATATATATATAAAATAAAACTAACATTACGTATGAAATGGCCTGAAGGATGCAAAAACAGAGGAATTTAATGACAATGTCTATGTTAGGATTATAAGAATACAGACACAGACTTTTTTTTTTTTTTTAATTTGGCATAGAAAACAGGATCCTCTAGTCACTAGTACTCTAGTGTCTCCCAGACATGTCTGGTGACCCTTTCTAGCTCTTAAAAAAACAAAAGATAACCAAGGAAATGATAATGTGTTTGCTAAAGGGCTGAAAGCATGACTGAGATAATGGCAGATAGCAACGGTTGCTAAGCAGTAAAAGAGGAAAAAGAAAATAGCAGGTCTTGGGATCTTAAAAAAAAAAAAAAAAAAAGTCAACATTGTCAGAAAATCCTGTTGACCATTTCAGATTTCAAACGTTATTTACATTAGCAGACATACAGGTGACATACTAAAGGAAAAATTATTTGGCCAAAAAAAACCCACACAGTGGTGAATACTAGTACGGAGAGATCCCTCATGACATGTTTTGATGATGGTCATGGAAGGCACTGTCTAAGATGTCAACCCATAATCTCCACATACAAAAACACACACACACACACACACACACACACACACAATATATATATATATATATATATATATATACACACACACACACACACACACACATACCAATGTTGTCCTCAGGCAGTGTGAGAGCCTTGAGACAGTTGAGCCAAAAGGTGACGTGGCTGAGCTGTGTCTCGTACGGCTCCTCCAGGCTGAATGTCACCAGGTGTATGGCTGTACTGTCATTGGCTGCAAAATAGTCATAGGTGCAGTAGTACACTGGATTACCGGAAAATTCCCAAACGCTGAAGTCTCCCACACCTAGAGTAATACACACACATGCAGACATAAATATTCTATTCAACACAATTCTCTTTTATTCTTTAATCAACATGAACAAATAAGTGACTTTTTTTCCCCTTCAAATTATCACTTGTGATTGCTTATTTTCCAACCTAATCTTTATCTACATACAGTATCTGCCATAGCTGAGCTGAGAGCAGGCATTGGGGCCGTCCCAAACATCTACAGAAATCACATTTTTTAATATACACTTTCATTAACTTGTTATTCAAATGTTTGTTTAAAATCTCTATTTTAATTCTTTAAAAGATGGCACCGTTTTATCAGAGAGAAGAATTTAAAGTGGACACACAAAAGTGGATTTTTATTGTACCGATTGTCTGATTAGCATGCCTTAGAATACGTAGCATCATTCAAGTGTAATACTTTTATGGGTATACAAGATATATATACGTAGGTATACTTTATACTTTTTTTTTTTAGCCCTGGTAATTACCTATATACTATAGACAGCTAAAGACAATAATAATTCTATGGACCCTGACATACAAACTGATCTTAATAATGACAAATGAACAATAAAGATACAGCATAAACTATTTCTACCTGCTAATAACTTCTTGACTCAATACATTTCTTTTCAAATTGCTAGAATTAATCTCAGCTTTTTATCCAGACTGTAACATGACTCATGAGGTTTTGTAATAAAAATATAAAAATGAATGAAAGTGGGTGTCGAACCGTTGACGTTGGCTGTGTGGATGTCGATGGCCTTGGTGGCTGTGTCATCTGCTGTGTTCAAGCTGCCGTGGACAGGAGTGAACACCTCCAGTACTCCTTTAGTCAAGCTGGGCTCGAACATCATACTACGACTTCTCACGCTTACATTCTCACAGCCTGGATACAGGTTCGTGATACTCACAGAAACTGAATGGGAGTACACACACACACACACACACACACACACACACACACACACACACACACACACACACACACACACACAAAATTTAGTTTAATAAAAACAAACTACATTTATTTATTAATAAAATAAAACAGAATTAACAAAGAATGCTGGTAATTATGCAGTAACAACCCATAATCAATAGGGGGCAGTATGGTCATTCAAATCTTTTAACCTCTTAAAATCTCATTTTAATATTCAGCAGTGTTCTCCTACTAGCATTAACACCTACTGTATCAGCTACAACACCAAGACCACTGCCAGTTTCAGTCATAACTGGTGAAAGCATCATGGGCATCCAAGGTTCATTTATGGGGGACCAAAGGCTAGCCTGTCTGGTAGGATCCCATGGAAAAGCCAATGTAGCATAAATTGACTGCTGTGTATAGGGCTTAGCAGGCAAATACACCAGTTCAGGTTGTTGATCGGTCCTCCCGATTCTCCAGAACCTAATATTACTGAGCATACATAAATAAAATATAAATAAATATAGAATTCGCCAGAAAAACAAGCCTGATCCACCCACAGGATCCCCCACCAACGCCCCAGTGTCAGACACCACAGAACACCACCAGAGGTCTTGTAGAGTCTTGTAGAGCTGGCCCAGTGGTAAAAGGTGAACCCAAACAATATTGGTCTTAATGTCTAGTGTTTGAATGTTATAGTTGATTGGTGCAATAAATGAAAGTACTCAAACAATTACATTTTATTATCTATTTGGCTGTGAGACAAAAGGTACATAGTGCAAAGATCAAAGATGATGACCTCGTTCGCATCACACCACACAAGACTGAGGCTTGTTCGATTCGAATTTGCAAAGACTGACTTTGAAAGACATCACTGTAGTAGGAAATGTTACCTACTCAATTCGGCTCAGACTCGAGTCAGGTTTAGAGCAGTAAAATAACAAGCAGCAGTTCTACAGTTAACACTCTCATCAGTGGAACCCAAAAAAGTTTTTTTTTTTTTCTTCCTATGCTTCATCGTTGCACTTGCATGAGGGTTTCTGAGAACGTCTTAGTCATACTGTGCTGAAGATGTCTAGCACACTTGACAATTTCCACACAACTCTTCTTCGTCTTTCCCTGAAACTTTCATTTCAGGCTTGGTTTTATGAGATCCTCTTGGAGGTGCAAATGCATGGCATCTGCTATATGTTAGGGGCTACAAATACAACATGTTATTCAATTTACAAGTTCCTATCCATAGAACCATGTACAACACTTTTGTACACTATTGTTTCCTGCTATTTGGTCAGCCTACCAACAGCCAAGAGCCATCCACTAATCCAGAGGCCCATAAACGGTCAGAAAAAATGTGTTTGGGACAGTTCTCTGAAGCATAATGATGACTTCACTGGACAGGCAATACCTTTCATACCTGCAGGTTTGGATGTGGCAGGTGAGGCTGGGTGTCTCACAGGGTTGGTGAGTCTGGGTCTCCTACGCCTAAAAAAGCTCCTCAGGATACCACACTTCAGAGATTCCAGCAGCGTGCTCTTCCCAGAACCGGAATGGCCAAACAGTTTCAGCTTGATCCGCGGCTGAGGTGTCTGAGTGGGTCTCAGCTGCTGGATGTAGCCACCTTTGTGATTGTCCTAGGGGAGCAATGAGAGAGGAAATTAACGGATGTTATTAGTGCACATGGAAGAAGGTATTTACGTATGTTATGGTGAGAGACCACACCATTTAATAGACAGGGCCAAAGAAAAAAAAATTATAATTATCTCGCACCTCACAGAAAGGCTGAATGTGACCTCTAATTTAAAATCTTTCTACATTATTGGAACATAAATAGAAGCTTATAAAACCTGGACTCAATGTAACAAATTGATAACAGACATCAGTTATAACAGCTTATCAGTCTACATATGCACAATATATGCAAACACACTCAACCTTTAAATCACAGTTAAATAATAAATACAATAATTGAATTTATGGAGAAACACCAAACGCAATCAGTGTTGACTGATTAACTCGTATGTGTTGTTCAACATAATAGAGCACAAACCTTCTTCAGTTTGGCCAACAGAAGTGCTATGTGCTCTTGCTGTTCTGCAGCTGCCACTTCCTCTGCCGTCTTTCCATCCTATGAAAAAAAAATACAGAAGAAATGAAGATAAAGATAGATAATCTTCAAGAATGAAGCGAGCTTGCTGGATGAGCAAGGCTGAGAAAGAAAAACTCCATTAGTGTTCTGAATTACCACCTACTATAAAGAGCAGACAGGATGATGAAAAAGATGTAGAGAAAGAGACAAGGGGGTGTTAGATCTGAACAGTGAATCCTTGATACACTATAGAGGTCCAGATGAAGGATGATGGCTGTTAGCTGACAAAGACAACAGCAGATTTGGTTTTTGTGTGTGTGTGTGTGTGTGTGTGTGTGTGTGTGTGTGTGTGTGTGAGAGAGAGAGAGAGAGACAGAGAGTGACTAAAGGCAGATTGGATTTATGAGCATGATGAAAGAGGAGGGTGTTGAGACATGTTGGGACACACATACAAACCTCAAGGGCTTACAGAGGAAACCAGTAAAGCCTAAATCCCGCACTAAACACCATTCTATACAATCAGCCAGCACCTGAGATCACAAGCCTAATCACACAGACATAAAAACAGCTGTGGTCCTTTCTCTGTGGTGCGCTCTAATCGGCCAACATTCTCCACTGTACACCCCCAAGTACACACTAATAAAAATTTAGTGAACATTAGGTGTAAAAATCCAGTCAGGGGAAAAGCATAGAAAAGACAGGTATTTACCCATTGTGCTGGAACACGTCCTTGCTAATACTTTCTTGAAAAAAAAAAAACTTGCTAGATAAGATAATTAAAGAAAATCACAGGTTTGAGTTTAAACCATATAAAAAAAGCATGAGAGTGAATTACAGAACGACCACCACCTAAGCCTACAGCTAGAACAACTTAACCTAAACTTAACCGACTTCTTAGAGGAATTTTATTTTAGATTTTATAAAGCTTCACAAACTTCATGTTCAAAAGAATTGACTGTATAATGTTTACATTTTATATATTTCTATCATAATTTTACTTTATTGTAACTCGTAGATTGTACATTCATGCCAAATTTACAATTTTACCTTTTTTTTCTTAGTAAATTTTTTTCTTTTGTTGCAGAAAATCTTTCTAAATTCTATTCTATCTTATCTTACTATTTTTAGGTCATGAACAGTTGTAAAAGCATTTCACTGCATATCATATATGTATATTATATTATAGTTAAGTATGTGATGATAATTTAACTTGATTTGATTTTAGTACGAATGCTAGAGAGCTAGCTTAGAAGCTAACTGGACTTGATCTCTGAGAGGATTTCGAAAAGAAAAATTCCTGCTAGCGCTAGCTACTTAGCTAATATAAGCCAAGATAGAATACCTAAAGCTTTGTTTGCAATCATAAAACTACTGATGTTTGATGGTCAGGTCTCTGCAGTAATATGTGAGAATCATGTGAACATCAGGTTAATATCATGTGCTGTGTTGTGTTTAAAGCCATTTCCTCCATCAGTCTTTCTCTATTTTCCACTTTTCGTTTTAGAACATGTATCATTTGTGTGTTTTTATTTCTCAGTCTAACGATACCAAATGAGGGTGGTATTTATGGGCTACTAGATGTCCCAAAACAACTGAAGGTGCCTTATAAGATAAAGACTGAGGTAAGTGGTCTCATACTGACAAGGAAATATAGGTTGGAAAAACACAACAAAGATGAAAACCGACAAAAGGGTTTAATACCCATGAATAGTGCATCATCCATCAACATTTAGCAGTAGAGATGTTAATAAGTAACTGTTAATGGATTTAACTGATTATAAATGTATTAACAGAGAAGGTTTATGATTTGGATGTAGTGGTAACCTGGATGGGAGACCTTTCTAGGGCCCTTTGTTCCCTGGATCCTACGTATGTTCTCCAGTTATTTTTTTTCCCGTTAACACACATTAACCCTCTGTTTAAGACAAATGTGACCCATTTCAAGATAAAACTCCTCTCCCCCCAGAACTGGGGAATGCAGGGCTCAGGGAATATAGGACCCTTTGTCATGCTCTTATTATGTGCCATATAAATATGGGGACCATGGGGTATAGATACTGTATAGGTAGATATGATGTAAATGGAGCGATAATCTAATATCAGCTTAGCTATCCTTACTAGCTAACCTCCTTACACCCTTGAAGAGTGCGATTCCTTTCATGAATACACTAGATTGAGTCGACCTGCTTACAATCCACTTCACCTTCTGCCATCGTAATTTCACAGAGAGCTCCGTCACATATCCGTACACTTTTGTTTTAGAGCAACTTCAACCGTTCTGCAGCTTGAACTGTTGGATATTTGAGAGTGCTTTAAGTAAGTAGCCGATGTTTGTGCACTGAGGGGCTGGGCTATTCACAAACAGGTTTGTGTGGATGTGTTTCTGGGAGAGAAAGAGAAGGGCTAAGCAAATCAATGATCTGCAAAGATTTTCCCCAGCGTTAAATAATAAAAAATATATAAAATGAATGTGTTTTGAGCAGTGCCTCTATGGCATGACACTACAAAATAAATCTCTATATGGCGAAACACTGGATTATGTTACTAGAACCTTACTCTGAGAAAACGTGCATCTAATTATTATTATTAACTATTAATGATTAATCAATTATTGAAAGTTCGACTAATGGTTAAGAAAAATGTGTGAAATTTGCATCCCCAACAATCCCACATTTAAAACACAACACTAACTTAACAACACTAACTTCAGCACCGTGCCAGTTCCTGAGAACAGGGAAGCTGCATGCTGGACTGGGAGTTTAGTGGTACCTGAATAATTGCTTAATTTCAGAGTCCGTCAGAGAGACAGGGTAATGCTCAATGTCCTTCACATGTATTTTACACATCTCTAAAGAGTGTTGAGCCTTGAGGTGTTCTCGCAAGTTTTGATTAAGCAACAGAGCTGACAGAGGGAGACATAGACCTTTTCTGTGTCCTTCAGACATACGCAGTAATCATCTGCACATGACCGAGTGGATACATGATGCCATACACACATACATTTATGGAGACTGTTTAAGCAGCATCAATAACACCTGCTCTCCAGAGACAGGCTTGCATGCACACACAATATTTGAAGCAGAAACTCTGCTACCTTGACCTGTATTGATTTTATACTTCTTTTAGATACACAGCCACTATAGTGCTGCATATAGCCAGTATCAGAGAGTGACCGATAGGTGCTTGATACCTGAACTATATACCTAATAGTGCTCTTTCAGAAGTCATTTTATAGGAAGAAAAAAAAAAGAAAAAAGAGTAAACTGGAAAATCAATTTTAAATACGGACCAATTAGCTTTCGCTTGACTTAATCTTATTTCCTAAGCTTCCGCAGGGACTGGATTTCAGGTAATGCCGGATGAATGCTAATGCACTACATCATTTATGGAATAAATGTACGTAAGGAGCCCTTAAAATACCTCGTACATGGGACACGATCGCACCCAAATGCCTAGAGCTGGATATCACCCACAATTCTTATTTCGGGGTTTCCTAAAAATAGTTTCTAAAATCCGGCATTCTAAGTGTTTTTTTAAACCCTGTACGTATACAGTATGTTACATCTTAACATACGACAGCTTCCTGCTCATCATAATGATACCTTAGAAAAGAACTACAGTTTCAGATCTACTCACACAGCACTTATTGCATAAGATGATCGATAATGTAAATGGTAAAAGTTTCTGTGTTAATCTCTGGCTAAAGTCAGGAAGGGTGTGACCTCACGAGCTCATTCATATGTTCTTATTTGTCAGGCACAGAAAAAAGGCGTGGGTAGAAACATTTACATTCTCAGCCTTATATTTAGGTTTCACAAGCAATAAAGAGCCAAATTAACTTTTTAAAAAAAAAACTTTTATTTTTTAAAAGAATATTTCTTCTGCTCATGTTAAAAATGTCAGGCCTTCATCTGGCCCTTTTCTGGCATTATTTTGTACCATAAAGTTACAGGCTAACATTTCGAATGCACTATTCTGGAAATTAAACCACTTAACCTTTTAGAATTTGCTGCATTTGAAAAACATCCATCCAAGTAGCTGTGCCTGAACAACTCCATATTCAATAAACATATTATGTAACCAATCATGGTTCAAATTATGACTGTGCTTCTATAGACAGACAAGGCTAACTGCAGCTCTCAAAAAGAGATTTGTTTTCACATAGATGCTTCTGTGACGGTTAGCAAATGTCAACAAGACCTATTACCGTGGCTGTTGTTATAATGTTATCGCACTACAACGTACTACAAGGACAAACTTACAGAATAGGGCTTATTAACCTTATCTTATACAAATGAACAAGGCATGCGATTGGCCTCTTAAACATAAGACCAGTACAGCTCAAAATCCTTGGTCTAACCTGTCAACTGTGTGTATGTGTGCCCTGCCTAGTGCCTCGAGTCCCCTATCCATGGGATAGACTCCAGTCTTCCCATGACCCAGTACAGTACATGATGAGCGGTATAGAGAATTAGTGAGAGTTTTTATCTCAATACTAATACCAGAACTATTTATTCTGTAAATCCAATCCTGTGCTATGTAAATATATTTTTGATTCCCCAGTTACTTCCTTCCTCAAGCAGTTATTTGCCTGCCAGTTATAACTCATATGAATCATGAGTCAGTAATATTTAACATGCAGGGCTAGACGCATGGCTGAGAATCTGTGTTTTAGGTAACAACACTTACTTATGGAAATTTCTCCTCCCCCAAACCCCCCTTACATTAGGTGCTTCTCGAAAGTTAAGTGTTCTTAAACCATGTTATTATTTCATACTATACTACTAGAGTATGTCATCTGCTTACTTATTTCTACTTCTAAAGATACTGAGCTTAAGTTGACTCAACCTTTTGATAACTCATGGAAAAACCTTGATTTATGGAAAGCCAGTGGCTATGTCCCAAGACTTACAATGGTGATGGCCTCTGTGTTCGCTCCGGCCACGCAAAGATGCCTCACCACCTCCAGTCCTCCATTACTCGCGGCCACATGTAGAGGAGTTTTCCCAAACTGCAACAAAAATAATAATAATCATCATAAAAAACAAAGAAATACTTAAGATTACACCAATCCACAAAAAAAAAAAAATTCCCAGCAATATCAATTAGAGAGA
This sequence comes from Channallabes apus, assembly GCA_030522415.1. Lineage (NCBI taxonomy): Eukaryota > Metazoa > Chordata > Actinopteri > Siluriformes > Clariidae > Channallabes > Channallabes apus. The sequence goes on along the minus strand of CM060122.1, from coordinate 23,742,627 downwards.
CAGCAGTCTGGGGGGTTCAGAGGCTAAAAAAATAATCAGAAGCCAAAAAGGAAATATAAACCTCTGCACTTTCGATTTAAGAAACTCTGGTAATGACTGATCATTCGTACACTAATAACATTTTATTCTCGTTGAAGCTTTAAATGAGAGCCACTATCCATCTTCTGCCTTTAGGCTAATGGAAGTGCTGTCTTTAAAAAAAAACTCAGGGCAAAAGAACAAAAAGTACATTTGTTCAACAGATCACGGCTCTAACAAATGGTTTTAAATAATGCAATAGGTGAAATCCTGCATAACTCTTAAACACAAAGGAAGGAAGCAGGGACAGAAGTGAAACGGAGGAAATGGAAAAGTAATTGTTTAGTATAACACTCCATTAAACCCTCAAGTAAGATAAATCCTGCTGACAAAATATTGAATATTAGTCCTTGTATCCTGTCGAGTTTTAAAAATAAATGATTGCATAAGGTGTTTTAAAAAGTTATCCAAGGTAAACGCTCAACTCCTATTATCTACCATATCTTTGATGGGATTTTACGGAAACATATACAGTACTGTGAAATAGTCTTGGGTCATCCCTCATCTGGTCATATTTAGCTTCCAAAGAGCCAGATTTGTCTTAAAGAATAGATCTTCATGCTTCCTGGTGGATGTTTTGACTCTAATTTTCGACAAGTTTTTGGCTTGCATTTTCAGTCCACTCCCTCCATCTGAGCAGTTTCAGATCAATGTTTTTGTTTGTTTAGCCACAAAGTGACCTATGAATCATTAATGAAAAGGAAAAATGTAATAAATAAATAAATAAATAAATCTAACTTAAAGGCATGAACATATTTGAACATATAACATTGCTACCATTACAAGATGCTATAAATAAAGTGTCTACTAATGAGGACAACAGGTCTCAAACTAGATAGAATGAAGTATAAGGTGCTGTGAACCCCAAAAATAACGTCTCCATATGAGGACGCTGGGTCCCAGGAGGCTAAACTGAAGCTAATCTTTATATAATTTTACAAACTGGAAAATACCTTTTTATTAATAATAAACAAGTATATACTATTTTGGGTATTTTCTGTGCGCTACATAAAATTCTATCATCTTCTAATGATTCATGATTACTAGGAGAACACCGTTCCTTTGGATTTGTTGAATTTTGCTCAACCGACCTTTTTCCCACCCTACTCACCTTGTTCGGAATATCCAAATTTGCTTTAGCAGCACAGAGCAGCGCCACCAATGGCAGGTTGCCATCCTTGCAAGCTATGTGCAGTGGTGTGTTTCCATGCCGATCCTGGTGGTCCACATAACAGTGGTGGCTGAGGAGGCACTTCACCACCTCGACCTGACACCTCCGTACTGCCAGGTGCAATGCGATGTGGTTGTCCTGTAGAACACACGCAGATGCAAATTAAAATTTTTTATTTTTGAAAACTATGCAAAATAAACGAAAACGGTCAGAGAGACATTTCCATCTCTAAATGTGTAGCTATTGTGCATATGTGTCTATAGATGCTTTAAAGAAAATTAAGAATCCCTGCAATTGCAGGAGCACAATTAAATTAGAGCATGTGATGTAAAGTTGGACCTAATTCAATTTAGACATTAGCAATATATTTAGATTTAAGTGCATCTGTAATGTAGGGCTGTTTAAAATCCATATTATTTTTATAGAAATGTTGTCGGGCATGAATAATTAATTATTCTCCCCTCTCCTGTTCTCTCTCTCCTTCTCCCTCTTTCCTCTCTCCCCCTCTCTCTCTTCCCTCTCTCTGTTGAGCTACACATGTCGTTCCTGAGCTGCCAGTGATCCAGACTCCCTCTGCCCTCTGGACCTGTCTGACTCAACCTGGTGCCCCGCTTCTGGTTGGAGATCTCGTCACATGTGTCTCTTTGGGATGCGTCTGGTGTCTGGGGACGATTTCACTCTACTATGAAGACGGTTCTGGCCTCGACTGGTGTTGACAACTGTTTCTCCGAGGACTTGACTTGGCTGCAGTTGCTTGAGAGTTCAGGACTGGAATTTCCTACAAGTCTACCCGAGTCTCCAATAACGAACTGGCTGAATTATAGCTGAACTGCCTGCCACCTAACACATAGTATGAATGCAGATCAATTCCTGCTTTCTGCTTCTCCCAAATAAAGGTTGGTTCCCTGTTGAGTCTGGTTCCTGTCAAGGTTTCTTCCTATTACCATCTCAGGGAGTTTTTCCTTCCCACTGTCGCCCTCGGCTTGCTCATCAGGGACTATCTGACCATTTTGATTTACACACATTCACATTCCATACAACCTTAAATAATTATTTTGATTGTGTAAAGCTGCTTTGCGACAATGACAATTGTTAAAAGCGCTATACAAATAAAATTGAACTGAATTATAGTTTAAGGGCATAAAGTGCTCGTATACAGTATACTGTAGGAGCTGTTCTATTACAAAACAAAAGCTTATATACCAAAGGATCTGACCTTAGGTTGTTATTGATCTATACAGCACTTATATGCATTACTGGTTATTCAGTGCCTGTGTATGTGTGCGCATGTGTGTATGCAACGGTGTACCTTATCAGTGGAATCCATGTCAGCCCCGTGCTCCAACAAGCACTCCACAATGTCACGGAAGCCGCGGGCTGAGGCAGTGAGCAGTGGACTTTCACCTTCACGGTTACGGGCATTAACATCGCAGCCAGCTTGACACAGGACCCGGGCCACTGCTGAGTACCCGTGCCATGCTGCACAGTGCAGAGGGGTCTCCTGCTCCTGTAGCATGAAGACAAATTAAAGTGTTAGTCAAATATAGCAAGTGTAAAGAACCAGTAAGAGTGTTAAACTTTCTTTTCCCTAATCGATTGCTTCACCCAGTACTTCTTCTGTTACATCCATATATGAAATCGAAACTCTGTTTACGTCATCCTGAAGTATTGGGTAAGAACAGCTGTTATTTGTGTACTGAATTCAGAAGACCGGGTTGCCAAGGGAAATGAGGCACGAAAACAATTAGCAAACTCTGCGTGCTGTTCCTATGGAGTGCTAAATCAATCAGTGCTTTTTGTGCTTTCAGCTTTAGCAAAGAGGTTTTAGCATCATTATCAGGTTCAAGAATGACATTTGTATTAAATTCTACTAGATCTGCTACGACTAGATCAACAAGCTTACATGGAACGTAACACAGCAAGTATGCGAGGTCATATTTAAAAAGATCCAACAAGTAACCTAATGCAGAAAAATTAAACTCCTGCTTGAAAGATCATAACTGTTACAAAACAACAATAACAACACAGGAATCATGGTTCGTTCCACCAAACTGTACTTCAACAATATTTCAGTGTTATTCCTGTACTACACTTACATTCTATTTGTATATATAATACAGTAAAAAAGTCTTGACTCCCCCAGTATAAAATTCAATAAATTTAATTGAAGTACAGTAGATTAAATAAAAAAAAAAATAGCAACAAATGTATTACGTTGACAGGCTACAAAGTGTACAAAGGTAAAATTTAATGTAATTTAATGTAACAACATCAGCAGCAACCTCATTTCCCCTCTCGTCTGTTCCAACCATTCAGTGTTCAGCATCATCAGTATACTAATCACCCGCCTGATCATCTGTCATCATCTGTACCTGTTTCTCACTGGTTCATGCCTTGAGTTAGGTGTTTTTTTTTTTAATGCTTGAATGATTTATCGGTCAGTTCAACACTGTGATCTCAAATGTGATATTGCCTTAACAGTATCTGTTAAATTATAACTTTAATACACTGTTACACTGTAATAAGTATTATAACTTTTTGTCACTACAGTATAACCTACTTCTATATTCTATATTAATGTAAAGTGAACTTTCCTGGCATTCCATGTTTAATACAGTAACTTTTTGTATAATACATTAATCCCATTTTAAAGTAAATGATATTTAATACCTTTATGTTTCTTTGGTGTTACTCACCCTGTCTGTCAGGTCCGGGTTGGCGTGAATACTGCAAAGATACTGAACTACATCCACGTTGCCATATCGAGCAGCCACATGCAGTGCGGTCTCCCCTGACTGCAGCACAAAAAAAAATTTTTTAATATTCATAATATGCCAACTAGAAAGGTAATGGTTTAACATGAGTACGAAGGGACACGGCTCATTCAGATATGTGACGAATCCAAGACATGAAATTTCAGTATATAATTTTCAACATCAATCATTGTACTGTACAATCAACATTATTATTATTATTATAATTTATAAGTTTCATAAAGTCCATAATTGCAGCCTTAAAGTAACTGTAATAATAATTATTTCATGGGTAATTTGCTGTAAAACATTTCAATCATATATTTTTTAATCCTTTATGCAAAAGGCTGTAATCTAAGTCTAATATTTCATCATCTTCATTTCAGCATTTTGCTAAATCTCATTATGGTTTTACTTAGTTAACTCTAATCTTTCTCATGGAAATGATCTGCAACTGAGACAAATCCATCTCATCTGAGAAATCCTCTTACAAAATGGAATTATATGGAAATATCCGCATATAATTCGCTAATGCCATGTGTTATATTTTTTTAAATCTCCATTATTGTTCTACAATGTGGAAAATAAATCACTAAACAAACAACATTCTTCAATTAGGTGGTGTTTCCAAACTTTTGACTGGTACTGTACATCAGGCATTGATTTTTAACGAGGGCTGTTCAAGTCAAACCAGGACTTCTGATTGTGCAGAATAATAGAATTACAGTTATAAGAATTAAAACTCCCTTTAGTTCTCTATATTAAACCCCTGCTACACTAAGGCACCTAATCCCAGCGTTTCACTAGTGCTTGGATTCCTTCAAGGTAGAATTTTTTTTTTCTCAGCACGCCAGAGCCATTATCAAACTGCCTGCTTTTCGTCTGATGTTGAAGGGAAGTAAGTTGTTATTCTTTAAAATAGTTTGAACGGCACATCTTCTCTGCTAGAAGGCTTGAAAGCCCAGTCTGCTTTGAAATCATTGCCTGGGAGAGATCATGCTGTTGCAGTACTGTACTGATATTGTATCTCGTTGCTGTGCTCAGTCTTGCCATGGTGTTTGACCTGTGATGCCAGACCGTCTTCCACAACCTCACCTTAGTAGCAAAGTTCTTTGCTTGGTTCTTCTTTGATTGGTTAAATCACACACTACGATGCTACAATTTTTTTCTTCTGTTCACTCATTTTACATTTTGTAAATTGATAAAATGTTATACATTTTTGAAAGCAATCATACTTTACAGCATTTCTTCACACCTACAGTACCTAAAACTTTTGCACAGTACTATATAATTCTGTAGCTAAGTATTTATTACAGCCGAGTTGTCCCTGCCTTTAAACGGTAAAAAAAAAAAACATGCTTTATGTATTATCCTTTGAAAGATTTAAATATAGCATACTTTCAACGCTTTGAGACTGTCAGTGAACGCATAGCGCTATCATTTTAAAAACAGCTTGTGTAAAATCGCTACGCCAACTATACAGTTCATTTACAGTATGAGCTACACCATAAATCACACACTTTCAAAACACCAGGCTTTTCCAACAGTACCGTTAACAAGACTAACGCCATATCAGCATTTAGTAAAGCCACTTTACTTCAAGGCTGTCGAAACCACGCAGGCCTGCAATTTCCATCTCTAATAAAGGAACACATATTGAAATGCGTGACTCTTTGTTGTGTTTCAGAAACTCGACAGCTCTTCATGCTGCAAATTGGTACGCCCGAGCACGCTCTTGAGTCTAGAGAGGTGCTTTCGTAAACAGAGCGACGGTTATTTTATAGAGAGAGCGGCTCTCAGCTCAGGCGAGTGGCCATGGAAACTGCAAAAAGTCCTGAGAGACCATAGAGACTGAGAAAACGGGAAAAGGTGAAAATGTGCTATGTATGGAAATATAGGGAATAAAAATCTCAGATGAAGAAATCTCTGCCAGGAGGCTATCTGAGAAGGCAGTATGTGCGTATGTGTGTGTGTGAGGGAATAAGAGAGCGAGAGAGAGAGGCCTACCTTATCTTGGGTGTCCAGAGGGCATTTCTTTTCATGGAGGAATTTCAAGGTCTCCACGTGGCCATGTCGAGCTGCGTAGTAGATAGCGTTGGCTCCAGACTGCGAGACAACAAAACCAGACTATTTTAGCTGCATCTAAAAGCCCTTTACTTTTTATTTAGCACAAGAAGCCAGAAAGACCCTCGGCACATCAGAAGCATTTACCAGTGATAGTGACTCTCCATATACTTTGAATTATATATCCTTAATTTCTATTAATTATTTAGATAGAAACTAATCTGAACTATGCTGGATTTTCAGTGGGCAGTTAGCAGAATAACCAATAGCAGTTTAACTAATACCTGCGCTGTGGAGTGTATTTTATAGTTCTTAAAAGGTATAGTGTTTGTTCAAACCCGTGCTTCCTTTGGGGAATTTTGGGGCCAGATCAACTCCTTGCATGCTAAACCCCATATGTTATGGGCTGTGATGCATGGATGTTCTGATACCATTCTATCATAACCAGGATAAACATTCATAAATTTTCAAAAATATTGGCCTTTTCATGAGGGATCGGACTACGCGGCATAACTTTTGCTGCCCACAGGCATAAAATCAACCTTGGGTGCCCATGATCGTATCACCTGGACACTGGTATATAACAGATAATCAATGCGATCCAATTTACATTGATGTCGTGTTAATGTTAGGGCTGATTGGTGTCTCTTTACAAAAAGTTTAACTTTTCTTTTTATTATCACATTGCCAGCATCTCAGCTGCAACCACAGGCTAATTAATGCATTTCCTGTTCTTACAGCAGCTTGTGAAATCAAATGAAATAAAACTAACCACTAGAGTACTCATACTACAAATAGAAGTACCCAAAAAGCTCACTATATCTAGTTACAGTTGAATGCTGACAAATTCTAAACAACTCTTCCCCATCATATCTTCCAATCAGGGAGAGTCAAGGCTATCATGTGCTTTCTGTGACACATGTAAAGCCAGACATGGCAACTTTGTTGAACACTGACTGAGGGAAAGCGCTATCCATCCTATTCCACATAGCTGAGCTTATAGATGCCAAGAATTACCTTCTGATGCACTGCTGGGAAAAAAAAGTAGTACAATTTTTGTACTTTTTTCCCCTTTCTTCTAGACCTCTGGACACAGGTGGCTGTGGAACCACTGGACTTTCCTGATACCTTTTCACAAATTCTGATTGGCTCATGAAATTTAAGTACACTACCTACTCCTTATATAGTCCTGGCATTTTAAACATGTAAGTAGATCTTTAATAATTTTTAATTAAGCCCATTATAGAAGTCAGCTAACATCATGAATACACTGAGGCTATATTCACATTGCAAGTCACGTTTATTAAATTCTGATTATTTGTAGGTCATGTCATTTCGCATTTGCATGTCATGACGGTTCACATTCATAATTAAAAGTGACTTATCTGACGCAAATGTGGATGTGTCTGTTGTCAGAAACCTGCATGCATGGGCAAATGTGTTTGAATTCTGACCTGCCCTCTCTCATACAAGTTGTATGACCATGCATCGAATATTTATGTACATAAGATTTGTGGCCTAAAAAAAATTGTGTAAGTAACCCAAGATATAATTCATGAGTGTGCTTTGGATTCTTATTGCAATTAAACCCACTGAGCAATATGATGGGGACAAACCTTGTCAAGGGCTTGCATCTCTGCTCCTTTTCTTATCAACACGTCTATGATCTGAATGTTTCCACAGCCAGCTGCGATCAGGAGTGGAGGTGTTCCATGCTGAAGCACACACACACAGAAAGAAACAGTATAGCTTGATTAAGCTCATGTGAGGTTTCAGCAGATCCTCATAGCAGGACAGGTATTAAACACATTTAAAATTAATCTGAGTCGGTCTTGGTACTCTGCCATTCAAATGAGCCTTCATTATTCTGCCATGTTTGCATTGCAGGTTTAATTGCGGAAAGCAGGCTTTCTGCTGAACTCAGCTTCAATGCTCTCTCTCCGTCGCCCACGTTTACAGCTGTTTATACGTGACTGGAGGTGATTCTTTGGCATGCATTAATGCACGAGTCGTGGGAATGCTCTTTAGAGAGTGTGAGCGCACAAACACGCACAAATGGACAGCTCCAAGCGCGGCAATCAACAACAACAAGGAGCCTCGCTTCTTACTCTGGTGGATAGATTAGCGTTTCCTCACCGCCCCCTCACATCTTTTTCGTTCTCCTTAAAGACAGACACAATCACTTCTGCAGCATCTCCAAGCAAAGAGCAAGAAGCTTGTTCAATTTTACTGTACATGTGACAGATGATCTCATGTTACAGCGAATGTTCGAATTTCCCAATACGCAGAATATTTATATCAAACAAATCACTGGGAAAACCATGAATACTGAATAGATGATGCTGAATAACACCTAAGCATTTTTAAAAATGCAATAAGCATACGGATATATAGACACAACATCGTAAATTATTACTTTCAAGCTAGAAACTAGACCTACAAAATAAGATTTGACGAATGGTACCAGTCATGACACCAACATAAGTTTTTCATGACAGCTGACATGAGGCTACGTAAACATTTATTAACGCCTTATTTCAAAATGTTTTATCTGACACCAAGGCTGCGCTTGTCAATTTGGCATAGAATCAGCGTTATGTTATGTTATACCATTTGTCTGGTATGTCAAACTGATGAAGTAACACTGACACGAGCACTTCTAAAAGATTTTCTGTAGTGTTTCCTGAATTCGCATGAAAACCTGCTTAGTAGCATTTTTATCCGGTAAAACGTTCTTCTAAACAGGAATGATCAATGACATGACAATGAGTGATGTATATATATTTTGACCCTGTGCTTTTGAAGTTACATTAGCCACATTTGTCGTCATCATGCCATGGTAATTAACCCTTTTGGGTAGTTTTCAGTATAACAAAAACAAAGTCAACAAAGTCAGCCAGCTTTCCTTTAAACTAATAAAAGCAGGCCGAGAGTGCTGACATAGGTAAAGCTTTGGTTATCTAGCTTCATGGGAATTATTATGAAGACCGCATATGGTATCATAGAGTGAGGTAAAAACTATTATCCTGCATTACGCATACAGGTCCTTCTAAAAAAATTAGCATATTGTGATAAAGTTCATTATTTTCTGTAATGTACTGATAAACATTAGACTTTCATATATTTTAGATTCATTACACACAACTGAAGTAGTTCAAGCCTTTTATTGTTTTAATATTGATAATTGTGGCCATGAAAACCCAAAATCCCTATCTCAAAAAATTTGCATATTTCATCCGACCAATAAAAGAAAAGTGTTTTTAATACAAAAAAAAGTCAACCTTCAAATAATTATGTTCAGTTAATAAATGAACTTTATCACAATATGCTAATTTTTTGAGAAGGCCCTGTATGAGCATTGCAGAAAGCATGGAAAAGAAAACCAAGTCAATTAACAGTACTGTGGAAAAGTTTTTAGTCGTTCCTCTTTTTGTCATATCTTGCATCCAGAGACATACTTTCTTTGTATTTTTCATGTAGTCTTAGAGGAATACAGTAGCTCTCCCGGCTATAAATAGGTCACTGCAGTGGTGGTTTAATGTGTTAAGGTTCCGTTACTGATCGTAAGGTCGGCGGTTCGAGCTCCAGCTCCACTGGGTTGTCACTGTTGGGCCCTTGCGCAAGATCGTTCACCCCGTCTGCTCCAGGGGTGCCGTGTAATGGTTGACCCTACGCGCTGACCCCTGCCAACTAACAATATGCAATGAATATAAAAGAAGGCACTGTGCAGCCTTTATTGTGACGAATAAAGGCTGAACTTACATCATTTAAGCATTAAACAATTTAAGAAAAATTAAGGCCTGAACCGGAGAGAAACAGGTGCAGATGAAGGCAGATTATCAGGCGGATGATTAGTATACTGCTGTTGCTGAAAGCTGAGTCAGATGAGAGGGGAAATGAAGTAGCTGTTGAGGTTATTCTTAAATAGTATATCTTTAGGTACTTCGCAGCCTGTTGCAGTAAAACACTTTTATGAATAGAAAATAATTTAGAAGGAAAAGAAAAAAAAAATACATCCATAGATGTATAGAAAGTTATGATCTCTTTAATTTATAATTAAGGATTTACAAAGTTAAGATTGCAGTCTATAAAGCTTTACATAATTAAAACATTTTTCCCAGCACAAAAAAAGTTCTTTCCTATATATTAAATTTAACTTCATTTAAGTTAATATGAAGAAAGGAGAGGTGATTCAAGGCTTTTGAACAGAACTGAATATAATCTATATTATCATCTACAAACAAAGGTTTTACTCCTGTTCATGACCTGGACAAAAAGTGTCAGTAAGTCACTGGCCAATGTTTTGGCTATGAGAAGTCATGTTTGCACATAAAGCACATTACTGCTGATGCCGTGTGCACGTAGGTGTCTTATGCAACAGCTTTGTACTGTGCATTATTTTGCTCTGTTATGTCAGTGTTCCGCGAATTCTACATGTTCCTGATCCGTGCACGCAAATGAATTTATTATGGATTGCTTTCTCATCAATCATATTGAACATTTTGGATGTAATGCAAACCACTGCCTAGAGGCAAGTACAAATATAAAGCTAATAGTGAAGACATGAAATCTGTGTGTTATTGCTGTACAGTGATACTTCATATTCAACGGCTAATGATTACAATCTTCTAACCTTAACGCGGCTATTTCAACACAAATGCCAACAACACATGCATGTTTTAAAAAATATATAGATATTAAACGTAAGATTTGTTTCACTATATAACAAGCAGGCCTTTTTTTTTTTTAGACCTTTTTTTCCACCCACACACTCACATCGCCGAGATGTGATTAATCAGTTAATGATTAACACCAAGCTACAGATCAACTCAAACCTCCTCACACACTACAACTACAACATGATGAAGAATGCACTGAAACTGCACGGAACCGGTTCAAGAAGCTTTCTCGCACTCAAACATGTCTGGGAAACAGCCTTGAAAACTGCATGGTGACTCGGACGTCAGGAGAAGTGTAAACGAGACGCTTATCGGCTGGTCGATCGAGCTCGCCTTGGCTGCTGCTCCATTTGGAATGAAGCCAAGCAGGTACACCTGAATAGGATTCTTCACAGTTTACTCATCTTACTGCTGGATTTACCTTTTTTTTTTTGGCTTCTGCTGCTCGAATGTCTCACCTTATTAGGATGGTTGATGTCGTAGCTTGTCAAAGAACCTAAGAGGTGCTTCAGACCTGGGACATTATCATCGTTGATGGCGTGGATGATGGCTTTCATTACAAAAGAGTCCTCTTCATCCTGTGTAGGAAACAATAACAATGACATCATGAAATCTCAAAAATGCAAGCTAGTGAAAGCAATCAGCAGTTAAGCAATTAAGTGTAGAGAAGAGTACATCATTAAAATAAATAAGTAAAAACTGATAGGTAGGGTCTCACCCTGAAATGCTCACACTGACAGTAAAAAGTTTAAGACTCTATAATGTAATTAAGATTCTGATTCTGTACTTCCACTCAATTGTTCGAGTTCAAACAATTCACAAACGTAAGCTCACAACAAAGTTTCACAAAAATGACAGGATTTATCGTGTTTGGAAAGCACTACTGCTGAGAAAACAATGCCAAATCTCGTTTTAACAGTCAAAAGTGTGTGTGTGTGTGTGTGTGTGTGTGTGTGTGTGAGTGTGTGTGAGTGTGTGTGTGTGTTTGGAGTGCCCCTCTGATTTAGTTGATGGTTACACTGTTATGCGAGTTCACAACCATTAAACAAAAGCTGACAAGTCTTGACAAGCAGGCCACAGAATGTGGAAGCGGGGGAGAAGGGCGAAAGCAGAAGACGATGCGAAATGAGCAGAAGAGTGTTAAAAAAAAAAAAAAAGGTGGGGGGGGGGGGGGGGGTTGGGGTTTATGTGAGCAGCCATGCGAACACTTCTACATTCCACAGCTTTGAAATACACACACATTATGGAAGGGAGTTATGGAGGTTGTTATCGACCTGAATATGACTAATACAATGCGTCCTCTGTCTCATACGTTGCCTTTAAGGCCAATCAGAATAACAATAAATATGAGCTCCCTAATTACTATAAAGTCAAGAGCACAGATAGGTCAATGGAAATCAACAGGAAAGATCGGTCAGTGAACATGCTCGAACTGGATTATTCCTATTTGCCCAGACGAGCGCTGCTGCGACATCTCAGTGGTTACATAACGACAGCAGGATTTGGCAACCCGAGATGACAGTGATGTCTTCTGCAGTTGAAATTAAGGCCTAGAGCGAAGTGTAATAACTGTATCTTTCACAAGCACCTACTCGACGCTGCACGGCGAGCAGGATGGGTGTCATAACTTAAGAATTGATGACACATGCACATTTCCTTTGCAAAACACACTCCCGTCCATCAACATACACACACACACGCACACACGCAACGGCACACAAACACATGAGCTCACTTCCTGGATACACCTTATTTATCATGAGGATGATGAGACATGCAGGGATTAAAAACACAAAGTTGTTTTTATACTTAATTATTTACGTTTATGTCATTGGTGACATTGAATAACTCTACACATATCAAAGAAAACTCATCATTACAAATCTAAAAGTACTTGTGTCATTCCTCAGTACTATTCGCATTATTATTATTAATATTATTATTAGCAGCAGTAGTAATAGTAACAGTAGTTGCAGCAGCAGAACCAAGTAGTAGCAGCAGCAGTAGTAGTAACAGCAATCGTAGGACTAGCGGTACTGTAGCAGCTGTAGTAGTAAGGAGTGGTCTAGTAGTAGGAGTAGTAACAGCAGTAGTAGGAGTAGCAATAGTAGAAGCAGTAGCAATACAAGTAACAGCAACAGTAAGAATAACAGTAGAAGTAGTAGTAGCAATAGCAGTAGAAGTAGTGGTAACAATATTAGTAGTACAGTAACAGCAGTAGTAGGGTTAGTATTAAGAGAATCAGTAGCAGCAGTAATAGCAGCAGCAGTAGTAACAGTAGTAGTAGTATCTGCAGTATTAGTAGCAGCAGTGCTGGTAGTGGGAATAGCAGAAGCAGCAGTACAGTAGCAGTAGGAGTGACACTAGCAGAAGTTGTACTTGTATTCACACTACCAGGAACAGCGGCAGTATTTCAGTGTGAAGCATAAGCTAAAAATGAACAGAGCGATGTCGGACTGATGTTTATTAAGAATAAACATTTCCATTGAAGCACTAAATAAAGTATAGAGCCTGTTCCTAACTATCTGTTACAGATAACTATTACAATGGCTTTGTAATGGATTACGCATTACCATTTATTACCCGGAACCAGAACTAATTGCTACTTATTAACCAGAACCACTGAATGTGGAGAAACATCCGAATAATGAGCGTTTCAATATTTGCATTTCACTACATTTACTACCACTAAATGTAGCCATGATCAAAAGTTAGTTCCCCTTCTTTTACTTTTGTGTTTCCATTATTGTTCCATTATCGATAATGGTATACGCAATATCTGTATCGCAAAGAATTGCAATAAATGAAATCGATGAGTGTATGGTTACACGTAAATAAAAAGTCATGTTGAAAGTAATTCATATTGTGTTGGCAGGTTTATAGTAACAGCAAACCAGAAGTCAGAATATCTGCTGAGGGTTTTAAGTCATTCATAGTGTTTTGAAGTCTAAATATTTGCAACTTCCTTGACGTATAGTTTCTTTTTAGCCTGAATTAGATTTAATTATCAGACAAACAATCAGACAAATATCTATTACCTGTTTATTTTAGTATGATCATTACATATATAAATGATTATAAAAAATAGCCAATAATAATGAAAAAATGCATTTCTCTAGGGAAATGTTATATCGCAAGAAATATCGTTAACGCAGTATTCATCAACAATATCGCATATTTTCCTAATATCGTGCAGCCCTAGTTTCCATGCAAAAACTTTAAAAATCGTCTAATCGTACCAAGTCTTTAGGCATTAGGCAGTTAGATGAACAACTGTGTATAGAGATTTCACAGTATCATTATTAATTTAACAGCCAAAAAGAAAAAACAAACTAGGGCTGCAACAACTAATCGATAAAATCGATAATTATCGATAATGAAATTCGTTGTCAACGAATGCCGTTATCGATTAGTTGGGCTGCTCACGTTACTGAGGCGCGCGACCACAAGATGCACAAATACACACACAGATACACAGTCGCTCGCGCAATGGAGGTTACAGAAGCGTCTGCAGGAAAAAGCGCGCGCCCCAAGTCCTCCAAGGTATGGGAGCAATTTACATTAAACACCTCTTATCGGGCGTTAAAATCGAGCGGTTTTCTGCCGGTCGTAGTGTCCGGTGAGCGCGGATGAAGCGCCGAGGGTTTTCTACACATGTGGGAGCCCCTAGCGACGGGGAGGAATTGGCTAGGACTAAAAAAAAAAAAAAAAGGAGTCAGTGAGAGAGTTCACACGGGCTTTGATGACGTGCGTTTGTCCGCCTGCGCGGTTATACGGGGTTTTAAAAAAAACGTTGCATGCAGCTTTTTCTTGGTGTTCAAATCCCAACGAACGCAAGGAAAACACTTCTAGTTCGTTTTCTTCACGTTCAGTTTACACCTCGGAGGACCGGATATATCCCATCATCCTACACACTATACAGAGGGGAAATGCGGAAAAAGGGCAAAATAAACAGTGAACTCAGTAGCGGCCATTTTTTTTCTCTCCCTACGTCGCCGTATTACGAGAATGTCTAGTATAGCAAAATGGTCTATATATATATATATATATATATATAAAAAATATATATTTTTTATTTATTGAGACAACAAAAAAGGATAAAATACCTGAGAGGATCGAAATAATGTATAAACCGTGACAAGGATGTAGCAAGAGACACTTTCATTAAAAATAATATCATAATAATCTAGAAGTCTATTATTCTTCTTATTAAGTTTAATTAATTTAAGAGAATTTAAAATTGAGGTCATTCTTAACAACTGAATATGTCAGTGGATTTTTTAAACTAGTGTGTGTGTGTATGTATGTATGTATGTATATATATATATATATATATATATATATAGATATAGATATAGATGTGTGTGTGTATAATATATATACAGTATATATACACACACCATATCAACACTGTTAACTTGCCATCTACAATTATTGTTAAAAAAGAATGTTGATTTACATAAACTAAGGTTTAAATGTCAAAATTAAAGATCATTATACTCTATGTGGCTATTGCATTTTTTAAAGTTTACTTTTATACATAAATAATACCCTGATTTATGGTTTTATATAGTTAAGCAAAACAGCTAATTAAAGCGGTCACTTTTTATCCGATTAATCGATTAATCGAAAAAGAAATCGACCAACTAATCGATTATCAAAATAATCGTTAGTTGCAGCCCTAAAACAAACAAACAAAAAATACTAAGTACCCCCTTGCTGCTTCCACAAAATTTAAGAGGACAAGTTGCAGCCAGGTTCTGCTAATCACCCGGCTGCTAATCATCAGTGCTTAACTAAATGCAGGTGCAATCGCAGGTGTGCAAACCTCTATAAAAACACAAGATTTAACGGTTTGCTGAGGTGTGTAAGAGGGAAGGACAAGAGGGAAAAACAGAGGCAATGATCATAGGGAAGCAACCGTTGCTGCACATATATTGTCAAAAAATAAAAAGCATTCAAGACAGTTGCCAATCTTCCCACGAGTGGATGAGCCAGCACATTCGCCCCAAGGTCAGACCGTGCAATGCTCAGAGAAATATAAAACAGACTATACAGGCCACACTGAGCATGTTAACTGTTGTTAATGTCCATTATAGCACAATTAGAAGAAGACTAAAGAAGTACGGTTTGGAAGGGTCGTCAGGAGAAAAGCCCTTCTGTCCATAGAGAACACAACTAAGGGTTTGCAACAACTCCTTCTCAAAAAGCCTCATGTCCTATGGAAAAAATGTCCTATGGACAGACAGATGAGACCAAATTGGAATTGTTTGGCGTTAATGCCCAGCACCATGTTTGGTGAACACCTAACAGCATTTCAACAAAAACATCTCAATCATTGTCAAGTGTTGTGCCGAACAGGTGATGATTGGGGCTTATTTTTGCAGCCACAGAACCAGTGCACCTAAGCAGTCATTAGCCAACCATGAACTCCTCTGTATATTCTACTACTCAAATGTGAAGCAAACTGTCAGACAGCTAAACCTGGGTCAAAATTGGGTCATGCAAGAGGATAATAATTCGAAGCACACAAGTAAATATACCTCAGAATGTCTAAAACAATAAAAGAGTCAATGTTTTGTCATGGCCTAGTTAAAGTCCAAACCTCAACCCAATAGAAATGCTGCGATGGGGCCTTGATAGTTGTGCAAATGTCCAAAACTGTCCAAAATCCTCAATGCACTAAAGCAATGTTGTGAAGAAGAATGGGCCAAAATTCCTCTACAACGATGTGAGAGACTGATGCAGTCATACAGTAGTGCCCACATTATTAGATTTTGTTGTGTTCTGAGGTTGAATTTAGCTTAATACTGAGACATGCTACAATCAGATACAAAATACAGAGAATAAAAAAAGGTGTACTAACTTTTGAACATAACTTTTGCAATCTGCCACAAAATAGGAATAAAATAAGATTCCTTAAGAGATGTAATTATGCAGAACACCCATCACTACACTGACACAAACAATGTACTTGAGAAGGATGTGATTATCAAAGAATTTTACATTCGCAGTAAGACTTCTCATTAAGGACCTTACCAGTGTGTCATCACTACGTGCCACGCTCATGTTGCTTCTGGACAGGAAGGAGCGGGAGAGCCGATTACAAAGCGAGATCAGACGCACCGATTGCTGCCAGAGAGGTAAAAATAAACAGTTGAGTTAATAAGATTTTTATTAATTAGTGCATGGAATAGCAGTTTAATATCTGAATGAGGTCATAAAGTGAATGAAACCCAATTATAAAACTCTAAAACACCTTGAAATTCTTGAAAAGCAATGTTTACCTTCCATTTTCTCCGTGCTGCAAATTTCTTGAATTTCTCCATATTCACAGCTGATTCCTTGCGACTAAGTGCTTGTTGAGTGTCTTTTGGCTGAAGAAGGAAACGTACATTTAATAACCGGGTTTTCATGGTGCCGCAAGTATCGAACATCGTGAAAACCGAGATATGGACATACCTTGATCCATGGATGCTGCAGACTGTCCTGAATTGTCATTCTTTTTCTGTGGTAAATAAAAAAATAAAAAAAGGCAGCTATTTACAGTGTAGGTCTTTCTTTTCAGGCAGCCTGTTTCACAAGTGAAAGGACCAAAGGGAATCAATGATGCTTTTAGAGCATGTCTGTGGCTTTATAGATCAATGGTTCACAATACACTGTGGAGATATATAATGTATTGTTAGATTGTGAATTTAAAACAGTATATTGTGTTGTCAGTGTACAGGTTTTACCTTCACATTAGATACAAATGACAATATTTGAGTGTGGATAATGTTATACAGTGCATCTCAAAAAATTATATATATAACCTTTATATACACAGTATGATTACCGTGCATATATATATATATATATATATATATATATATATATATATATATATATATATATATATATATATATATACACACACACACACGTTTACTGCGATCCAGGCTACAACAGTGAGATATAATTTTGGTTCATACAGTATCAGTCCTGCTTAATAGCTTTAACCTTAGCTTCAACCTTTATCTTAATGCCTCATGCTTCATAAGAGTGTGGAACACAAGTTTTAGAGCTATTCTAAATACCTTCACGGATTAATAACTGCATTATTGGTGCAATATTTTCCCATGATTTGAAGCAGCTGTCAATATTTTGGACAAACTGGAAGCAAGTAAATTGCACAAGATTTTGTAGAACTGTGTACCCCTCTAACTAAATTGCGTTCAAGTTTTACTATGAGAAAGAAGAAAAAAAAAAAAAATCGAGCACTGTGTATAATATCATTAGCCAAATACTGATTTGCTTATTGTGCTTTCATAAACTAATATATCTGCCAGTCATCACACAAACGTGTAATTACCTCAGACAACTAAATCCTTCAGTATAATAAAGTTCACATAGCACAGATACAAAATAAAAAAAAAAAAAGTGTACTAACCGGTTTGGAATTCTTATCATCAATAGATCTGGTACACGTCAACATATAAACATTGTATTTGTTAAGAGACACATCAACAAGGAAGGGTTTCTGAAACAATTGTACCTGTGCTTTCCCAGTTGAACACACCTAGTCGAGCTGATCAGTTAATTATCAAGTGCTTATAATATTTAACACAAGACGCCACCTGAGAAGTGCTTCATAAAATTTCACATCCCTTAACAAAACTCCAAACTTTAGGTCAACAGGTCATGTCCAGCAGAGTCAAACCGGTCGTTTATACCACTGAACATACCATAGTTTCAGAAACAATCACACATCACTATTAATGGATTCCCAAGCGATTTTTGGTCAAAGCCACATGTTTGTAGTTAATGTTCCTATCGAGATCACGACTTCCACAAAAGTTGTTTTGATATGGTCAATGCAGCGTGAAGTGGAACTAAATGAGGGAAGTTTGCAAGTAGCCTAACTGACCAATTAGTCCAGAGAATTGACTAAACAGAGAGCTGTTAACAGGAAATGCTATTGTCCTTAATTTCTGCACATTCAGCTGGTTCCTGTCTATATGCTACCGACTGTTCCTCATTATTGAGGTCAGTGTTGTTATGCATAGAAGAGATAGAACTGTGTGTCCCAATGAAACAATTCACAACTAGATATCTTAGGTTTATACAAGTCATTTCGAAAAAGGGCAGGATGTTTTACATGTGTAAATGTGTGTGATTAATAGCAATTTAATAACAATAATAGAAAAATTGATAAATTACTCGTCTAAACTGTATGATTCATATCATTTCAATTAAACTATTTTGAATACAAACAGCTTAAGCTGTTATTGTACCTTACTCTGTTTCGCAATCATATTCCTCTTCTGTGTTATAAACGAAGTACATCAATTTTCATTACGGCAGAGAATCCTTTCACCCCTCTCCAAAAGCCCAAACTTCCTCTTAGCCAGGCTATGGAGTGTTTAATTCAGCCAAAGATTGTACACAACAAAATTGTTCACTAGCGAGCAAAGTCTATTAACATCATACAATTGGGTAGTTTTATTAACCTAGGTAGTTTAGCCAACCTACAAGAATTATGACGGCAAATCTTAATCTCAACAACGTGGCTGGTTTTGCAAGTGAACCATCCTGAGCCAAGATGATGAAATGAGAGCCAAAAAGAAAAGAAAAATCTATTCAGATTTTGGAAACACTTTGACTTCAAGGATTGATGTGAGTAACTGGCGTAGATCTGTGATCAATACGAGTCATGCCCCATGGTTCGGCATGCATGTGAACTGTGGATTTATTGTGGTGAAAAACACACTTTCACTGCCAGTTTTATTTGGGCTTTGTTCCTGTCGTTCAAGTCAAACTGGGACTTCCCACGGATGAAGATGTAAAACCAATTGACCTAATCCTTGAAATTCGACAGATAATTTGTCACCAACTTGCAAAAGAGTCACATCTTTCTGCAGGAGCTGCACGTACAGTCATTCATGAACACCACTTGCATATTGAAGGAATTCGGCTGGAAGCTACTGCCACATTCATGCAGTCCTGACAGTCTACCAAGCCATTTACAGATGTTTGGGCAATTAAAGTACTTCTGGATGGCGAAAGGGACCTTCCTGAACAGATGCCAGTTCCAAAACCCATATTCACTTACAGTGAATATAAAATACATACAACAGTCATTCTAAACTGCAGAACCAGCTACAAATCTAACTAATGCTCAAATGCCTCTTTAACCCCTGCTTGTAACAAGGGATTCAACAATGTACATAGCGCACAAGTTTCCCTTTTGTGCTATTTAGGGTTAAACCCCAAAACAATTACATTTAGGCATTTGGCAGACGCTCTGCATTGGTGGCACACCGATCCCGCAGCTGAATCCTCTTTAGGAGACGATCCTGGCGCTTGCTGGACTTTCTTGGATGCCCTGAAGCCTTCTTAACAAGAATTCAACCTCTTTCCTTGAAGTTCTTGATGATCCTATAAATTGTTGATTTAGGTGCAATCTTAGTAGCCACAATATCCTTGCCTTTGAAGCCATTTTTATGCAACGCAATGATGGCTGCACGCGTTTCTTTAGCTCTTTAATGGACTTGTGTTCTGGACATTATTCACGTACTTGTCAATACAGAAAAGTTTTAAACCATTTAGTTCCAACCTCAACATTTTTAAATGGTAAGCCAATTATATGTCATAACTCCATGGTAGCGTTCTGTCCAAAATCAATTAGACATTATTACTCTGTAAATTAATTTGGCTCTTACTTCGGGTCTTTGATAAGGAGCCGTGCGATGAAGTCTTTGGCCAGAGAGCTAGTGTGGCTGAAATATTCCTCATCGAATTCGTAGTCCACCGCAGACACGTTGGCCAGAGTCTCCTGTTTGTTCTCGCCCAGAAATGGGGAAGCGCCGCTTAATCTACGAGACAAAAGACACCCGTTGAAATTCATTGTTCGATCCAGATTTTCAAGAATACTTCCAGCACTCATCCTTCGTCTAATTAACGTTCAGGTGAAGGAGTGCTAAAAGGCAAGTCATTAATGCTTAAACTTAGAGAGACTCAAAACATACAGTACCAGTCAAAAGTTTGGACACATTTAGATTTATTTTCTACATTCTTGAACAATACTGGAGATTTCGGGACTATGAAATAACACATACATATAATGCCTAGTAACCTGGTGTGATACTCTCTCTGCTTATATTCTGATATTCCTGTAGTTAGTATGAAGAATGAGAAGCAATCTAAAACCTCCTTGCTTCTTTCAGGAATCTGATATAAGGAGGAATTCAAAGCATGCAAGGTGAGCCTTTCTAGATTGCTCCTGTTGGTAAATAGAGAGCTAACCTGGACAAACATTTCTCTGTTTTAAGGTCAGGCGAATGTCTTGGTGCTTTACAGCAGACTATAAATGAATGGTTACATTTTCATTACAACTGTACAACAGAAAACCACCAATTAAAGGGATTCCCAATGGTTTCAGTCAGGAAGTAAAAAGACGACAAAGGAAAGAAAGGTGTGGATGCAAACAGAGGTGGGAATGAAAACAGCCTGATGTGTGACTCTATTTTTAGCGCGTCACTGACAGCAGTGTGGGATGGGAGGAGAGCGGCGACTGAGAGATAGAGAAGAAGAAGAAAAAAACTCTGTGTTTGAACTGTTTAGGAATTGAACCCTGTCTGGGTAGGCAGGAAAAGAAAGGATCGGGATGTCAGTTGAAACAGACCAAACAAAGGCTGAGAGAAAGAGAAGGTGACGTGACAACAAGAATAGCTAGGACAGAACAAGGACAAGGAAGAGAAGCACATGAAAAGAAAACCCCCCATTTATAATCTAAAGGTCACTGCGGGAATGTCCTTTGCTCAGCCTTATCAATACTGTTTGCATTAGAGGTGGAGAGAGGTACAGTTCCCACCACTACTCGTTGGACCTTATCTCCAGCTGCAGCCAGTTTCCGCTGTTAAGTAACGGAAACACGCCAATGTGATGTCGCACATTATTCTATGGTATACTATTATTTTTATTATCAGACATTTGCATACATTCCATCACTAATTAATCTGTGGTTATCCTTCATACTTGAAAAAGAAAATCCAAAATGAATAGCTCTGTTTTATAAAAATAAAACTGACAAATCACAAAGCTACTCAATGCCTAAGGACAATGCTTTCTTTTACCACTGTCATAATGAAATACTTACAATATGTAAGTAATCACACCAACACTCCTGGAAAAAAAAAAAAAAAAGAAGAATGAAAACTCATTAATGATAAGATAATTAAATATAAATAATCTGAGCTCATTTTGTTGTAGAGGTCTTTTTTTCTTCCTCACCACATGTCTGCCTCAAGGCCCAGTGGCTCATAGTTTACCACTTCTGGAGCTGCAAAAACAGAGAGATATTTTAAACCAAAACTTCTGAAATTGACGTCTGCAACATTCAACTCAGTGGTGAAAGGGTGGGGGCTTCAGTTATTCACACTGTAATATAAGAACTGTGAAATGAGTCATTTAATAAGAAAAGGTGGGGGGGGGGGAAATCTCGCAGTTTCTGATGTGTAAATGATAAAAATGGTGTGTACGAGCTGATTCTAAATAAAAAGGAAGTCTTGCTATGAGCTCATCATACAGTATGTAGGGTAAGTCCAGTACAGTGGAAATGTCTAACCAGAGTACCGAGTGAGAATCTAAAACTTAATCTCTATTTTTATTCCAATTTGATAGTTACAGTAAATGCTACTACAGTACATGCATGAAAAAGGAGCATATATTGTCAAAGAGGTGGCTTAGTGGCCTAATGGTTAGCACTGTCCTCTCACACCTCCAGAGATAGGGGTTATATCATCACCTCCATGTGTGTGGATCTTGCATGCTCTCCCCATGCTTGGTGGTTTACTTCAAAGACATGCATTGTAGGTTGACTGGCGTTTCCAAATTAGGTTCTGTGTGTGAATGTGTGTGCTTGTGCCCCGTGATGGGTTGGCACCCCATCCAGAGTGTACTGTAAGTTCCCTTGGACAGTTTCCAGGTTCCATATGACTCTATATAGGATGAGCGGTATTGACCTCATATTATTCTTAATAATATTCTGGACTAAAAAGGTATGAAGAGTGAAAAGTTTGAAATGGAAGTTTAAAAGATTTTCAGAACTGTGGCATTCTGTATGTTCCCCTTTCACTTACACAGGCAGAACATTTAAAGTCAATATTGCAGTTTGTTGTATTTATGTATGTTGTAATGGTACATTAGGTAGAGATACCACTCATTTAATCTGGGGAGATAATTGTCTCTCTATTAGCTCTGCTGTCTCATCACGCCCGGCAGCTATGTTGGCTGCCATTCAAGCAAAGCTGGCTGACTTGCCAGAGAAACAGAATGCAGGGGGAGGGTGGGGCTACAGCTAAAGCTACAAAACCAAACAGAGTTGACTCATGGGTAGAACAAGACATTTATGAGGTTTGGAGCAGACTGTATAGACTGTGAGGCAAAGCCTGACTCGAAGCCTGAGTTAATATCCAGAACTGGCCAATGTGTCCTCATTTGAACCACAGAGATGTTCCAGGACATCGGGATTTGATCCGCTTTAATTCTCTGTAGTTATGTCAGACTTTTGGTTTGGATTTGGATTTTAGAGTGGAGGGAAAATTGGACGGAATTAGGAATTGCAACTACGCTCAATTACTGAAAAGACTAACCGACGAACTCCGGAGTGCCGAAAATGTTTTTAAAATCGTTGCTAAAGTCGATCTTGTGTGCCAGGCCGAAGTCGATGAGCTTAATGCGTGGGTGAGGCACGTTCCTATTCAGCAGCATGATGTTTTCCGGCTGGAGAGAGAAAGAAAAAAAAGTTCAAGTCATTGTGATCAGCACTGCTCTTCTGCAGAAATTTTTTTTATAAATAAATCAGTAAGGGATAGAAGAAAAGAGAAAAAAAAAAACATTAAAAGATACAAAAATGAAAGTGTGCAAGACAATGAATCAGGAAATACACCTTAACACATGGAAATCACATGCAAAACTACAGAAGCGGTGCCTAGAAAGCAGAGCGCTATCTGAGCTTAGCAGAAAAGCATCTCTGTCTGGACATTCCATGGGAATTATACTTTCTTTTGGAATGCATTATTCATAGGCTAATCTCTTAAAAGATTTACTGACTTAAATAAAATAACATGTTAAGAAATTCTTAACAATTCTCTTAGATTTTAGGCATATCTTATTAGACAGACGATAACATCATGGTGGGTTAGGAGTATCATGGAAATTGGTAGAAAGTTTAGGTTGCTTAATATGTTAGATTTTTTATTTTTAGCTCAAAAGTGATATGGTTTGATTTGTCACATGATTACGGGTTATACTAGGTGACGGTACTGCAAACATGGGGAAAAAAATATAACATTATTACGCATTCTCATAGATGTCGCAACTCTACTACACTAACGCCAACCAAACAAAGTCATCCGGTTCAAAGCAACATTGGCTGATCCAGGTAAAAATGTTGCGGCTCCATACCTTCAGGTCGAAGTGGGCAATATGCTTGGAGTGCAGGTAGTTGACGCCATCCAGAATCTGTTTGAGAAACTCGGTGGCCTCTTCCTCGCTGAGAGACTCTTTCTCAGCCAAGAAGTCGAAGAGCTCTCCACCTGCCACACTGAAAACACAGGGAAAACACTTGTCATAGAGGTACTCCAGTTCAGAGGAGCCAGCTCTCAAATAACCGGTCTACGGCAAAGTGAAATTTAAGAATGTTATATGTTTAAAAAAAAAAAAAAAAAAAGAAAAAAAAAAAGGAGAGAACGTTCAGTACAGGATTTAGGAATCAACAATGTGAGCTGCCAAGCTGCATGAAACATGTCCAAGACAGTAATCTGGTAACTCTTTGAAGGCTAAAGACGCTAAGAAGAACAAACTACGTCTGAACAATATTAACTTTCACAACTGCTCATTCTCTTAATTATTCTATTTAATATGATAAAAAACACTCCAAAGTGAGTTCTAAAATTTTATTTAATTAATTATATAAATAAATAAAAAAAAAGTCATTAGCTACAATATAGTGAAACTGATGAAAAACATTGTAACAGACTTTATCAAAAATATTCTGTGCAACTTGATGCAACTGATTGCCACAGATTGAGGACACAATCTATTTGAACTATCTTTGATTTGGTCAACTCCAAATTAAAGGTTAACATCCACTGCATGTCTTGCTAAGTGGAACATTTAAAAACTTGATTTATTCCATTTGTTTGCCATGTTCGCACAAGACAAATCATGTTTCGTGATGAATCCACTCAAGGTTTGATGTTGACTCGCTGTAATCATCACAATGGAATCAAGTATGGAGGATCAGCTCCCAGCTCTTTGATGTAAACCAAAAGCAGGATGGTGACTTCATGATTTGTTACACAAAATACTATAAACATACACTGCCTCAATAAAAATTGATAGAATGTACGGTGCACAATGTGATGGCCAAATCAGGTGTGAAAATGACTCATGCTACTAGAACTTCTTTCACAATTCTGGAATAACCCTGTGGAATAAGGGAGGAAAAACTCCACTGGTGTGATAACCTGGTCATTCAGTACATTCAGGTCATCAGCTGACTTCAATTTATTGTCACAATGTTGCTGAGCCTAGACCTGACCAACTGAAGCAACTCCAGCTCATACAGTATCACCGCCTCCAGAGACTTGAGCGATGGGCACAATGCATGACTGGTGCATTTCTCCAGATGCTTCCCTTCTTTCCCAGACACTCCCATCGCTCTGGAATAGGGTCAATCTGGACTCATCAGATATCATGACCTTTTTTCCATCTAAGTTCTAATCTTTGTTCTGCGTGAGAAACTGTTCCCTTTTGATCTGATTAGTCTCAATAAAAAGTGGTTGTCTTATGGACAAACAACAGTTTAGTTCCAATCCTGAGGTCTCATCACACTGTGGGTCTGGAAATGCTTTTATTCTCGCTAGTAAACATAGATGAGATTTCTGATGGCCATTTTTACAATCCGACTTCACCAACAGATTAAGTCACCATGGTCAATTATGATTTTTTTCCGACCACATTTCTCCTGTGAAGTTGAAGGTTTGACATTTTTTTTTTAAACCTGGAACATAATGATAGACATTTCTTAAGCCAATTCCAATGTTTTCTTTGTTTGAAGCAGGCTAATATTGGGATAATTTTGAAATAGGGGTGTGTTTTTTGACCAGGCAGTAAATGGCACATCCCCCGTACAGTTCTGAACTCGCTCCACATATTTACAGTAGGGGGTTACAGGAGTTCCTGGGAGGCCAGCGTTCCAATCAAGTCCAATCCAGGTTCCGATGTATTGAGAAAACTTTGTACCTTGATGGTATCCAAGCACCAGTGAAACACTGGGATAAATGCTCTAATGCAGCGGGGATTATATTGAGAAATAAAGGTTATTTTTTACTCTTATAACTGTGTTCTGTTATTCTGCACAGTCAAGTCCGGTTTTCACTTAAAAGTTACCTTATATATTAATACCTATACGATATACTCTATGATATTTTCTAAAACAAATTGCATCAGATAAGACAATGTCTGTGAATGTGCAGAATGTGTAGGTTTGAGAATCAAAAATGCTGGCCAACATAAGTAATCATGACTTATGGCCAAGAGCTGACAGGATCTGGGTGTCTTTACTTAGAAAGAGAAAGCGGTGGAACAGCTGTGCAGTTTTGGCTATGATTTGGGTTGCTCATGTTGATGTCCACCTGGGGTAGCCAAAACTCATGCCACTACAAATCAATAACCTCACACAGGTTTCTGTTCGACCTTCTAGCAGAAAACTCAAGCTTATTTCCTTACAGATGCTGTGGAAGCATTCTCAATGTTTCAGGGCGTAGGTAGTAACATTTCAGTTATGCCATTTCATGCCAGGGTTGTTTGTGAGAAAAAAGGAAGCATCACTAATGGATTACATGTTCAAATGCGAGCTTAGAGAACACAGTACTGCACAGTCCTGGTTATAAAACAGGCAAGCGGATACAAACTGAAAAAAAAAAAAACCTATACACAATTAACATTGAAAGACTCATTACATGATTATGCAATGGAATGTTACAATGCAACACTCCAATACCAGTGAACGAGGAAATGCCACAACATAAATACAAAAGCTCCATGAGGTTAACTTGCACAGGTAAAGCTTTTAAAATAATCATTAGTGCAAGGGTTCAAACACTGTCATAACGCTGAGGTAGGCTTGTGCAATCGCACATGCAAATGCCCCAAGACATTTACTCTAAGATAATTAGATTTGAATGCATAACAAGTTTAATAACTGTAAAGGATAAAGTGCACTTTTAGGGCATTCGGGTAGTGATCTACATTTTATAAAACAAATGAAAAAGGAAAGAAAAAAAAATGCTGAAAACAACAAAAGCAAGGACTAAAAAATATAGCATGTTTTTCAATAATGCAGAGGAGCTACCACATGCAGTACAGACAACATACAGTTCCTCCTGTTACATGGCAGCAGTTCTTTCATCTTAAACGCTTACCTTTCTTTTAAGGATATTATACGTAACAGCAGAGATTCATTAACTATAGTACAATATTCACACCAGGGCTGCACCAAAAGTACTCCAAAAGTGGTCATACCTTTTATATCAACTGACATAGGTCATTCAAATGGCACATGTTGGGGGAGTAACTCTTGCTGCAAAAAATTACATCTTAGCAAGTGAAATATTTTATCTAGACAAACCTATCCATAATTTCTTAAAACAAGATAACTAACCAAATATAAGATTATTAAGCGCATTTCTAGTGAAACATTACTAAATTGCATGTGAAAATTTCTTATTCTTTTGGCAGAGAATTTTGCTTCCTTCAAAAAGTAAATTCCTAAACCTAGCAAAATTGTCAATTGATCAAATATATTTTCTCTTGTAGTATATATATATATTTGGTTAGTTGTAAACTTATTTTATGGCAATATTATATATATATATATATATATATATATATATATATATATATATATATATATATATAATATTAAAGATATTTTTTAATATTTAAAAATTCTTTCATTTTTGTGAAGCTGCTTTGAGACAATGACCATTGTTAAAATTGAATTGAATATTTTCAGTTGCTAAGATAATTTTTTTCCCACTTTGTACAAAAGGTACTACTTAACATAGTCTATATCACAAGCGATATATTTGTGCCACCTTTGAATCGAACTCTCGATTCCATTTTGTCATTATCATCAATGGGGGAATCTCCGTAAACATTCTGTAGGGTGGTGGGAGACCATCAACCAACCATCCAACTAAGTTTCAAAGAGGATTCGAGAGATGGGTTGAATGATGGAGCAAATGCATCACGGAGACCATTGTTGTTGAGTAGCATCGTTGTTCAGAAGAGCTCTACCAACACATGTGATTTGAACAGGCTATGTCAGTTAATGTACAACTTTTTACTATCCAATCTACTTTGCAGATTTTCAGTAGAGCCCTTGTATTTTTCAATGTTTGGTAATTCTCCAAAACACTCACAGGATATACTCACAAAAAAAAAAAAAAAAAAAAATTCATGAATACTACATTTCTTGAATAACGCTGTCAGCAATTTACAAATTGATGTGTTTGTGTTCAGCTACAGTACATGTTACTATACAACAATGCAGTCAGCAGTTATAACACGATGACCTATAAAAAGGCTGTGCAAATAAAAGCTTAGCATGTAAACAAAGGCACACACACATGCAAAATTTCCTAAAGGGCTACATCATGATATAGTTTACCACAAGCAATATTTCCTTTTAAGCAGTAGAAGAATCATTTAGCCATTCATCTTTGTAAAGTGATCTAGGCTAAATCTAACAGACATGAAAGAGTCTTTCTTTTCCACATACTCTGCTAAAAGATTGCATGCATGTGACCACACAAACAGGCTAGGTCAGGCTGCTTCTGCGCTGGTGGAACTGGTTCTTCGAGCGCTATGTGACGTGCTTGCCTTAAGGTCAATGTAACGGACCAAGTGTATTAGGAATTTGCTTATGTGAATAATCGCGTTCTAGCTGAGCACCTAAAGTATATTAGTTACTAATACTGAACAGTGCCTTGACACTGTATAATCAACCCTATGTCAATCGCAGTTTCCCCAGGTTCTGATCCAGCTGTGACAAACCATAGCTGGGATTCTGGGGAGCAGATTGTTCTTGGTTTGGGAGGGAGAAGGCATACATGAACTCTAACAATCATAGTGTAACTCATAACAGTTTAGCAAGAAATAGCTTCCACTTGCTCCCTAACGGTTCATGAGCAGCAGTTTGAGGAAACTATGGTCGGTTGGTGTCATGTGTCTATGAGGAAGCACATGATGCCTGTCTGTGCCCTCCCAGTATGTACCCAATACCTAATTTTTATTTGTTTTTTATTTGCACAAAAAAAAGCTATGTTCAGTAACATTCTGAAAGAGATTTCTTTGCATGAGAAAACGATTTTAAAGAAAACTGTGCAAATTTAAAGGAAAGGTCCCTTTCCCTTTCCTAAAGTTTAAAAGTCCCTATGTTTTGTTATGAACATACAGTACAATTAAAGTTTCCAAAAAGTAAAAATCAGCCAAATAATTTTTTTTAGCTTGGCATTACAATTTTCCCCTTAGTGGCCAGCGTGTTCATGCTCATGTGCATGACCTCGGCTCCATGAAGACATCTTGCCAAATTTTATGTATCTTTGACAGCTGATCTAGAGATAATTTTTTATTATTATTTTTTTTTTTTACAAAGGATTAAAAACATCTGGTGTGGAGAAACAATATAACATCTGGAGTAAAGAGAAAACAACCAACTAAAGACTAACAGTCTAATCAGTTCCACTCATTTTTCCCACTTGAACATGAACAAGAATCAGATGTCATGTTGCACAAGTTCAACTTGTTTCCAAGACCTATTGGACAATTCTGCACATAAAAAAAACCTAACAGTTTACAAATCTATTTACAAATCATGTTTCTGTCCGCAATCTGAAAGTCTTACTTACAGCTCGAGGATGAGAATGACCTCGCTCTTGTTCTCAAACACATTGTGCAGAGTGATGACATTGGGATGCTGGATTTGCTTCAAGATGCTCACTTCCCTCTCAATGTCGTCCTTGGACACCCCACGCCGACTCGACTTGCTCCGACGCTTCTTGATGAACTTTGCGGCAAACTCCTGTCCTGTGCTCTTCTTGCGACATTTCCTCACCACTGCAAACTGACCACTAGACAAGAACAAGAGATTGGTGATTAAACGAAGGCAGCGTTCAAAAATAAATAAATTAAATAATTTAAAAAAATCATAATTAGAGCATTTTAGAGCTATTAGGTCTTATTATGAAATAAATTGTCATGGTTCGTTATAGAGTTATCATCATGATCATGTGCAACACCATAAAGGCAGGACTGAAATCATGGGAAATACAGAATTGTGCTTTTTATATCTAGCTGTGTTCTCAGTCTGCAGAACTTCGCAGTCTGATTCCGCCACGTTCACAGCTCGTCTCAGTCACGATGCAGGCTGTGAACAATTTCCAGGACATAGCGCCGCTGCCAAAATCTCACAGTAACCCGAGTCGAGAAGACATCGTGTAAAAAACAGACATGCTGCTAATCTCAATTCAACTGCTAGAACAAGGCGATCCTTGTGATTCCCCGGTTGGCTCACAACCTTGATTTTAATATGTGAATAATTAATATAATCTATAATGTATTTTTTTTATACATACTCATTGAATAGCTGTGGCAAAGTCACCAAATATGGCCTTTTTGCAGAAGTAAAAATTTGCCTTGGGAAATGGAACATTTTTGAACAATGCAGAGAAGAAAGATGGTCCTATCATTACAGCTTTCTCATGTTAATGACCTCCATTCAACTGGGCTCCACCTTTTGTCACTCTAGCACCAAAAAGACACACAGCAGACACAGACAGCAAATTGGCATTATTATCATAGTCTTAGAGAATATGACAGAGCTCCTGCAAATCAACGTTCAGGAAAGATTTGAAAGAAGGCCTCAAGACAAAATGTGAGCCATAAGTAGAGAAGTGAGTTAATTAACTGCTAGTTAATTTTTCATATCAGTAGCTCTGACAAGTCAAATCACAATAGGGGTACTTTTTAGGGACTGATCAAGTCTATGTAATCTGAGGTACTAATAATAAATGCATTAAATCATGTTTCAAAGAAAACTGTCTAGCTGTTTCATGTGATCCAATGTTTGTGGGCACCTGACCATCACACCCATACCTCTATTGTCCGCTTTTCAGCTTGATCAGTCCTGAACAGTGACTGGCCTTAGATACTGTAAAACCAATCCTTTGTCAACCACACAATGAGTTTCTCAAGTTCTGATCCAGCTACAACATTTTAAATCATAGTGACACCAGCCTATCATAAGCCTCATAACAGTTTAGCTAGAATTAGCTCCTTCCTCTCGCCCCCTAATGTGAGCAGCAGTTCAAGGGAACGGTCATCGGTTGGTGTCACATGTCTATGAGGGAGCTATCACCTGTCCATCACCTTTTTAGTAGTGTCCATTTCCTCCCAGTCACTAGGGGGCTCCCACATTAAGCTTCTACCACTATTCAGTCGGGAAGGCCGCAGACTATCACGTGATTCTTCCGACCCACGTGATGTCACCGACCACCTTTTCGAACTGCTTGCTCACGCACCGTTGGGGGCAGAGTAACACACTCGAAGGACAGTGCCATCTGCTTACGTGAGCTCACAGACACCCCTGAATGGTTTTGTAGAGCCGTATTAATGTGGGAGCATGTGTACCTCTCATCTCTCCCCTCTGAGAGAGCTCGGCCAATGAGCGAGAGGTCACAGCATCACCCGGGGATTGAACCAGCGATCTCCGGATGATAGTTTGAGCACTTTACCATTGCGCCACTCAGAGGCCTATAACATCGTAAAGTTTTAAACAAAATTGTGCAGATTTAAAGAAAAAAAAGTTACATATAATTGAAAATGTAAAAAAAAAATCAGCCAAGAAAATTCCAATTGGTGCATCTCTAATTGTATAGGATGCATTTGTATGCCTTAGCATTACAATTTTCCCCTTAGTGGCCAGCGGGGCAGAGCCCGAATTTGGCAAGCCATGTCTTCATGCAGAAGATGACACGAAGACATGAATGAACAGACCTCACGCTCACTAAATACTGTTGGGATGAACTGCAACATCAGCTGCTCTCCTCATTCCTACTCAGCTGACTTCAATTGATCTCATTGATGCTCTGTTGGATGGACGAACGCAGCACTCAACTCAGCAACCCTCCAAAAACTAGTGTTAAGCATTCCCAGAAGAATCTGTGTGCTTTGAGATATTAATTTAAGATTTACAGAAAGATTCTTAAGCATAAAGACAGCATTAAATAATAGCCAGATGTAAAGCTGTTTCTATTATGGGGAAAACATCAGACTGAAATATCATGTTTCACATATGGCCTTGTATTTTTTATAAAAATTTTTTTTATCAATTTAAGATGACAATAACGAGGGGTTAATATCAGGTAAAATTATTTTACTAAACTGCTTCAGCCTTGATGAGCTGCTGAACCTGAATGCGAGTAAAGAGAGAGGTTTTAATGAAAACTTGGCATTGTTTCCCGAAACTGCAAAGTTTGCCGAGTGATCTGGTACAAACAGAAACCTCATTTATTATTTACCACTTTGTTCTGTCATTCATCATTTATCAGAGATGCAGCAAAACGTCCATGAACAAGGCAATGCACGGTGTTTATTTCATGGGATTGTAATTAAAACATCTGAGAAGGAGAAAACAGGAAAATGCACAAAAAATTTAAGTCAATAATCATCTACAACTTGCTCCTCTGTACCAAGCAAGTATTGTGGTCTGCCTTGTTCATGGGTGAAAGGGTGAAATTTTGGTAATCCCTTTAGTTTCAGTTATTTATAGGTTTATTTATATATTTTAACAACATTTGTTAAGACCCCTATCTCACCTACATGGTTTCGCGCGGTGGCCATAAGTGTGGATCATCATGATTCACCTCGAGTTTTTGGCGCTGTGAGTACGTATCCATCTTTCCAACACGTTTAATTTTCTTGCCGGTCCTCGCGGAAGCTTGCGGTCCTAACAGAACTTTGCGGAACATCGGCGGGCAATCACGGTGCCTCACACTCCGCATCTCACCGTGAGCCAAAACGCATAGGTGAAATAGGGGTATAAGTACGCACATTAAATTATTAATTTAGTCTGAATGTCCAAGAGAAAAAAAATCTGAATCAACTGCTGGATTATTTCCACTAAATAATTAAATTACAGTACATCTTTGATTGTTTCTGATACTTGTTGAAAATTGTACTACTGTGCAAATGTTTTAAAGAAGATCGTACATCCGTGAATAACGATCCTGGTCCAGGTGGCAGTCGTTCCTGTGAGCATTCAGCGACCTGATCTTTAAAAATCAACGAACAATTACTCACCATCATGTGGAAGAGACACATCTATCTATGGGAACTACAGTATACACACAATCATTTACAAACACCACTTGCACATTATAGGAATTCGACTGGGAGTTATCCCATCCCACCAAGCTACAAGCCATTTAGGCATGTTTGTGACGGGTCAGCAGTTGAGATGTGAAGCAGGCAGTCAATCATGGCTGAAAAAACTTTATCTTGGAAATAACAAGCACTAGTGAAACGCTGGGATATAGTAAGTGCTTTAGTGTAGCAGAGGATTGCAAAGAGAAATAGAGGGAGTTTTTAACTCTCATAACTGTGTTGTTATTCTGCACAATCAAAAAGCCAAGGTTGACTTAAACACCCCTGCCGTGCATGGAGGGGAAAAAAAAAAAAAACACCACCACACTCATACACTCATAGCTATCCTTCATGACCTTCCCGACTTGGCTTTTGGCAGGAGGACATGGCTGACTGCTTTTGTCAGTGGCGCCCTTTAATGAGAGGATCAAGGCTTCCTCAGCCATGCCGGTTTCCATGGCAGTAGTAACATGGAAGGAAAAAGGACGGATTGCTTCCTCAATCCACTTCACACTGTAAACTGCTGCCAACCCCTGCTGCATACCGTGAATTGCAAACGAGCGTCACCAACGGCTCAGCAACCACCTGACAAAGACGACGATGCTTTCTTCCCTTCGTGCGAATCGGCCCGTTAGGGAAGCAGCGCCTTCTTAAAAGCCATCCAGATCTGATCTGAATAGGAGATGGGGCAAACGTATCAAGACGTCAGAGTGACAAGGGTCTTGTCCTACTCAGAGTCGGAGCTCCATGGTGATGAAGAGCCTCGTTAAACACGACGTATGTTCAAAGGCCTCGTCTGGTGAAAGGGCTCTCCAGACTGGAAACTATGGGAGTTCTGTGCAAATGTACAAGCGGATCATTATCAAGCTGAGACTGAGACTGGTACCCATCCACCTTCAATGGGTCACGTGGTGTTATGATGTTTGAACTTGTCTTTTTCAGGGACGGAATGATAGCACAACAACTTTAACAGAAGAAAAGCCCAGGAATTTGGAGCAGAAGTATACATTTATTTTTCTGAAATCAACATAGGATAAGAAATACTGCAAATGTACAGCACATCTAATATTTCACTGAACATCCCATAGCAAGTTTCACCTTTAGTAGCTATCAGCAAGCGTCTGGCAAAATTCTCATTGCAAATTGATCACTCAATAAAAAAATTTTTTTTGCTGGTATAGACACGACGTTTAAGCATGGGCACTAATTTTAGATGGGGTTGACATTCCAAAATCTTAAATTATGCCTGCTTTATCCATTCCTCAACTAGCTTTTGGGTCTTTGTCCTGTTTAAACACTCATTTTTGTCTAAATTTCAACATCTGGCTGATAATCTGAGGTTATTCTGAAGAATTCTAAAGTTGTCCTGCTTCTTCATTATTCCACTCACTGGGAGCAAAACAGATCCTTAGCATGATGCCACCGTCCTGCTCAACAGCTTGTACAGTTCTCGGAGTTGACGGCCTTACCCTAACTAAACGCTCATACTAAAATGGGCCAATCCTAAAAGCTTTCCGCCATGTAGTCACAAGCAAGTAAATCTGTATACTGTAATTATGTAACATGAGAAATCATACCATTAAAGCACTAGTACTATTAAAGGCTAAAGGTCAGTATGAAGTAGGAGTAGCAGTTTGAAACAATACAGAAGTTATACCTTGATTAGTAATCAATAGATAACTTTTTATGAACGCTAAGCTTTTCTTAATCAGATAACTAAACACCCTGAATAAGCAAACAAAAAAGTTTCTATTTTCTAATGTCAAATTCTTCTTAAACAAATTTAGGTTACAATTTTCATATTTAACCTGTCAGAGTGGGTATTATGGAAAATAACAAAATACATGCTGTATGGAATGAATGATTGGGCTCTGAAAAATCTACCCAGCATAGAGTACAGTGCCTTTTGCTTCATTGTTAAGTTTAATTAAATTCTAATATTCCTCTGCCGTCTAATATAATACTTGCTATGTAAATAAACTGTATCATCAAGTTTTAATTCCTTCTTGGGGCTCCCAAGTGGCGCAACAGAATTATGTTCGTCCCATCATCCACGGACTGTGAGTTCGAGTTCCAGTTGATGTTACAGCCATTCGTAGCCAGAAGCCTGGAGAGAGCAGATTGTCCGTGCTTGTTCAGTGTAAGGGGTGGCATATTCGCACTCCCACATCAATCGCCGCCGCACAATCAAATCATGGGCATCTGTGCCCTCATGAACGTGGAAGGATGTGGACAGCACTTTCCTTGTAGTGTGCTATCTCACCAGCAAGTTAAAAAAGATGTGGCTCAGCAGATTTCGGTGTCTCGGATGTTAGCCTATGCCCCTTCCTGGTTGGGAGCCGTCACGGATGGGGGAGCACCCTAAACTAGGCAGTTGGGAGATGAGCCAGACCAATTTAGGTTGGAAAAAACGCGGAGAAAAAAAAATTCTCTAATTTAAAAGTCCTACAGAAGAGAACCTGATATGTAGCGGTCATATCTTTAATACAGTTTATTAACATGTAATATTAATGGAAATCATTGCATGGGTAACTTCATGAACCATTTTTATTATAGACCAGACTATAATTTAACAACGACCAGCAGGTGTACTTTATTATTTTACTGTTTTAGTAGTTAGAAAAATGTATGAAAATGCATAAAATTCTGTACTTTTGCATAATTTGTGCAGTGAGTGAATGCAAGGTCACAGTATTTTGCGTGTTTCACACCGTCCTGCCTTAACCCCCAATCCTTTCCAATTACGGCACATAAACCATGATGATTCATTTGAGATGTGAACTCAAAGTAGCATGAGATTCACTCAGGAAAAGGAGTTAATTATATGCCTGAAGGTGAGAGCCTCGAACACTTTTGCTATCTCCATGCACTACCTGCTGAATCCAATGTGCACGCCTCCACCTGTACTCGTTTAACTTTAACCAGGAGTGCAACTGTCAGTTGAGGACAAGATCAATGCGAAAGTTGATCGATATAAAAAAAATAAAATAACCTTATTGTAAAACTACTTTCTGAAAAAAGTAATAATAAACCTATGGCGAGAAATCCTCAAGTGATGGAGTAATATTAAAGAAAGCTAAATACAGTATGTACATTAGCACCAAAAAACAGTCAGAGATGACTAACTATTGGGAATGACTAACAGGCGATGGTTGAAATGAAATGATTCCCTGTGGAGAGATCTTAGTTTTTGTATGTCCTGAGCTGGGAATATGAGCGAGAGCGGGAGAGTTATGGTTGATAACATCCTCCTGGTTCGCTAAAAGGAAAAGCTTTCCCGACACAAAGAGTTCGCTGACACACATTCTTCTAACATACACAAGCAGAAAATCCTTCATGCTAACGATACCCGTGGGATCCTCGTAAGAGGCCACGCTAAGTTAAACTTAATCGCGCAAAACTTCCAACTACAACTGAATAATTTGATTATCATTTAGGCGAAGCATTTCGCATTGACTTCTGGAATGTGGGAGACTCTGATGAAGAGTTTAACTACCACAAGACTGTGTTGTCCTTTGTTACTTTTTTTTGGGATGGGGCTTCCACCGTTTGCCCACTTCTCCTGAAAGGGAAACTTGAGCTGGACCGTGGGGGGAGGGCTGCGAACACAGACGTCAACACGCTTTCTCTTTGCGCTGATGCTTTCAGGGTACTTTTAGGTGAACTACTCGAGATGAACTTTAACAGATTTGAATTAAACAGCGGTAGGTATGGAGAGGTTTATTACGGATGTTGAGCAGCGTTTAAATACAATACTTAAAACCAAATCCATTAATAATAGACGTGTTAAATACATACAGTAACGCCATTTATAAGTGCCATAAAAGAAGATAAACTGTAAACCGTCCTAGAGATTATACTCTCTGTGGTACACTGTAGCATGACATACTCATGTCGATCTGAGCTTTTCTACAGCTGTGAATTCTCAAGCTGCGTGAATTCGCCAAGCCAACATCTGTATTAAGTCCGGTACGTCTTTACACGATATCCTTCTGAAACGAGAGCGAGCTGAATAACAAGATTAGAAAGTTACAGTCATGGAGAAAAAGACACTGTGTGAAAGTCTGTCATGCAGTGAAGATGAAAGGAAAGAAGGAAACAAAGAGTGGACTAAGGAAGGGTGATAACAGCAGGAAAGATGAAAGAATCCTCTGCCTGGCACTTTCCAGAACACTTTATCAGTTTGCACAAACAATACTGATAGCAAACAAATGACCAGATTTCTAGCCATCACAAAGTCTTGCTTTATTTACGTCTGTAAAGTAGATATGTTCAGTAGCATAAACAAAAACTAAAGCAAAAAAAACCAAAAACTGATTAAGTTAAATTTGAATAACATCACAATAATTAAAAAAAAATCTGGTGAAGACAGCAACACAAAACATTCTATTTACCACGGTCCACTCTCCTAAAGCAGCTTTTTCTCCATTATGGAAAACATGATCATGGTGCATGCTGACGAGGCTCTAAGACAAGTTGGGATCAATGTTAAAATGCAAGACCCACATGTGCCGTCTTTGTTAGCAGAACATGTATCAAGGGAATTAACAATGATCGGACTGGACGTGTCCAATCCTATACCGATCCAAATTTTCAAACCAGAATGAGTCAGCATTATTGAAAGAACACTAATTGTTGAATCCATACTTGGGGTAGGTGATGTGTCAGATATATTTACGATACTGAATATTAAAGACAGGGAGGGGGAAAATGATTGAGTTACATATCGTAATTCTTTTGTGTGGCAATTGAGGTATCGCCACATTGACACCTAAATCTATTTCTCGTAAATAATTGTTTTAGATTTATGCATTTGAAGTGGTTAAAATGCTGCTGATGCTATAATCGTACAGGTGGTGCGCTCTAAACTATTCACACAGTGGTAGGAAGCACAAGAGCCTGTGTGGAAGTTTATTATTTGTCAAATTTGTTTGGAATTGTAGCAAAATAAAATAAATAAATAAATAAATAAATGGGATATTTAAATAACTATTAGACTATTAGACAATACAAATGGAATTGGCACCTAGGTATCGTGATGATATTGCATATAATATAGCTTGTATCTCTGGTGATTCCCATCCATACAGTATATGTATTCTGAAATATTACTTCTAATTTGTAATTTAATTTGTCTTAGGATATAGGCTCAGAGATGTACTGAATTTGTCCAACATTTACAAAAATGTAAAACCTTTCCAAAGGAAAAAAGAGAAAAAAAAATTAAGGAAATGGACTAAAATTGGTTTTAATATCCAGTTTGTTACTGTTCACTAGAGCTGTGAATCATAGCTAGACTGCTGACATTGCAGTATTCGATTAAATTCGTTTCGACAGCATTAATGCTTGCCATCTGATTTGTCTCAAGCAGCTAGGCTACAGTATATTTCTTACTGGGTTTTAAAGTAAAACTTAAAATCTACTTAAAGTAACTAATATGCATTGAAATGCTGTGCAATTTGTGATGCTAAATTTTTAAATGTCAAAGTGGTTATTGTTTAGCTCCTGCTCTAAACTCCAATCCAGTGGGTCACCGGTGGTATTACACCAATCGCCCATGAACGTAAAAAAAAAAAAGGGTGAAAAAAAAAGAAGAAACATAACTCTTGACAAAAACGAGACAAATGGAAGCTTTTTGAATTTTTCTTTGGCAGAAATTGTGACATTTTTAAGGAATTTGTCAATTTTAGAGAATTTAACATTCAAATGTTTTTACTTAAAAAAAAAAAAGAAAATCGAATCTAAAAAATTCACTCATTCATTTTCTATACCGCTTAATCCTGTGTTCAGGGTCACGGGGGACCTGGAGCCTATCCCAGGGGACTTCGGGCACTAGGCGGGGTACACCCTAGACAGGGTGCCAATCCATCGCAGGGCACACACACATACACACACTCACACACCCAATCACACACTACGGGCAATTTAGGAACGCCAATTAGCCTAACCTGCATATCTTTGGACCGTGGGAGGAAACCGGAGTACCCGGAGGAAACCCACCAAGCACGGGGAGAACATGCAAACTCCATGCACACAGAGACGGGAATCGAGCCTGGCCGGGGAATCGAACCCAGACCCTGGAGGTGCAAGGCGACGGTGCTAACCACTACACCACCGTGCCGCCGAATCTAAAAAAATCAGAATCAAAAACTATAACCGATCGATTAAATTAAATACAAATAAATGGATCGATCAACAAAACATTGCTAACTGTATAATCGATTAAACCACACTGTATACACAGCGTATCATGAGGTTATTGTATTGTACCACGATATTGGTATTGTGATACCTTATTGCACAGCAGCAACTGTAGACACATACTGTACATGCCTTTAGAATCCAATCTGACTAATAACTAACTCATGTAGATCTGCACTTTAATTCACATTTTGGATAAAATATTGTCAACATTGTGTAAAATTTCTCCCATTATCTTGTGATGTAAACATAAGCAGCGCCAGCTGAAAGAAGGAGAGCTGGGTGCTCTGAATACTAATCCACAGGACATAATGTCGGAAGCAGCTTCGCCCTGGCTTGCCCTTCATACTGGATTTGACTATCATTCCTCCAAACCCCAAGCATGTGCTACACCAATTTGTACAGGAACAATATTGAACAGGACTCGGACGAATGCCACTTTTTGATGTGAAGTAAAGGAATCGTTTTCACCTCTAGAGCAGGCAGTGTTTCCCCTCCTGTGCTCTCCACCAATTTTCCCCTAATCTCCATAGAGAAGCATTAGTATTCAGTGCATTGCTGCGGATAACCTGAAACACAGCGCACAGTGCCTTGCAGTTTGTCTACTCGCCGACTCAGACATATGTTCTTTCCAAACAGGAACACATCACGTCTTAACACAAAGATCGAAACGGTTACACCTTTGATTACATTCACATTAGCATTAATGTGAATGTAAAAATCTGATTAAATTCAGATTTTTTTTTTACCCTAATGGGTTCCTAAATGAACAAATCTGATGTTTTCCAGATTGGGTAGCTTTCATACGCGGATCGAACACATATCCGAAACACGATCAGGTTGGAATTCATGCGACTTTTTTGCCTCTAAGCATGTGTAGGGTGCCGACATCAGTCAGCACCAGCAGCACAGAGATTTCATTCTTCCTTCTGCTGGACCTCAACAAACTACAGCCAACTAATTGCTTGCAGTCCTCCAGAGTCCCAAACATATTTTTGTTTTTACTTAAGTTGTATTCATTGTATGGAATAAATGAGGAGCTCTTGCACATATATGATGTGTTTTAACCTAGATAACACGTATCGATATGCGCATTGCAGGCAGATGACCAACTCTTCCACATTAGAGTCAGATAAAAGTCACTGGTAATTAAGAAGGTGAAGCGTCATAACGTGCAAAATCCAATGTGACCAAAAAAAATTGGAATTAAGCAAGATGGTTTGTAATGTGAATGTACCCTTTATTTATTCATTCATCTTCTACACTGCTTATCCTATACAGGTCAAGGGTGGCCTGGAGGTTATCCCAGGAAACTTCGGGCACAAGGTGGGGTACACCCTAGACATTGTGACAATCCATTGCGGGGCACACAGACACACACATTCACACGCTACAGAAACACTAATCAGCCTAATCTCCATGTCTTTGGACTGTGGGAGGAAACACACCAAACATGGGGAGAACATGCAAACTCCACGCACACAGACCTGAGGCGCGATTCGAACACGCGGCCCGGGAAATGCGAGGCTAAGCCACTAAACCACTGTACCACCTCTGTAGCCTTTATATTCCAAGAAAAAGGATTGTAGGTAAGATTTCCAAAGGTAATATTTCTTATATGGCCTTTTGACAACAACAACAGATCTCAGGTGAAAAGATACATCCTGCCTTTAGTTCAAGTCTTCAAGTCTGTAGGGTCAGTTGCATAACACTGGAGCTGAAGAACACAAGATAATCATTGGCCTAATCTTCAGTCTCAATCCTCCCATAATCCGAGTCAAAATATGAGGGATGAATGCTTTAAAACATGCATTGAATTCTGTACATAATGTCAATGAGTCACGACACAAAAAGCAACTGGCGCCACTCCCATTTAGTGGAAATGCTGCCTGCAGATTATTCACTGACTGTTCACCAAGAGCGGACACTGAAAAGGATTCGGGAAAAGCGCATTCACTGTGCATCAGTGTGCATACACCGAAAAGTAATGCCTATTGAGATTTCAAATAAAAAATAGTATATAATCTGTAATGCTATGACGCAATTCTGTTCAAAGGGCAGCATACATGATCAAAAGCTAATAATCAAAAGACGATTTTCAATCATTAATTTATCTAGACTTGATTCTTTCAAAATAACACAAACATGCTAACTGACCGCATTATTAATAATTGTACACCTACTTATACATTCAATTACAGGTAAGATGTAAGTTACAGAAGAGTATGGTTCGGAAACTCCAGATGTTTTTAAAAGATTGATGTAAAACAACAACATACAAAGCAGTTTTCCCCCCTAGCTTATTGATTAGCATTGTTGTAGGATAATGATCAGACTGCTTCGAGCTGACAGGAAGGTTTACGGTAAACACACTTTACCGCTGCGGTGAGCAGAACAGCATCCCAGAATTCAAAAACCTTTTGCCAAAGGGCTCCAACAGCAGCAAAGAACAGGAGTCTATGATGCTTTGAGAACAGGTTTGCTGAAAATTTTTTAAATGGGTGAGGGTTTAAAAAAAAAAAAAAAAGTCTGTTTTCTAACCTTCAGCTACCTAGAGTTGGTGAAAATCCCAATAGGTCTTAATTAAAAAAAATAAAAATACAGCCTGTCTGGCACCAACAACATGTGATGATGAAAATCTCGAAGATCAACCCAAAATGCCTAATGTGAACACGCTCTTGGGGTGTATCAGAAAAACTGTATGTATTGTTCTGCTTCTTGATTGGTTCATAGGTTTGTTAGCATGAGAGCAGGTGTACATTTGCTGCTAATAAAAAATAACCGCCAGTCCATGTCTATGCATGAGCCAATCAAGACCTTCTTAATTTCCACACAACTGAAGCAATCCTGGTGGGAAATCCCACCTGGTATATAAACATGTTTGTTCCCATGTTGTTCGTAGACGTTCACTTTCTCCTTTTTGCTCGTCCACCGAGGGCCGAGCTAATGTCACGTGAGCTTAGGAAAGCAACTGTGGGACT
Source organism: Channallabes apus (assembly GCA_030522415.1). Classification (NCBI taxonomy): domain Eukaryota; kingdom Metazoa; phylum Chordata; class Actinopteri; order Siluriformes; family Clariidae; genus Channallabes; species Channallabes apus. The sequence goes on along the minus strand of CM060122.1, from coordinate 23,700,227 downwards.
GAACCTTCGAAGATCACAAGGGCTCCGCTTTCACTTCGGCTGCAGATAACATATCAAACGGATATGCATTGGGACAAAGGTGCGTAGTAATCCTTCCCAATGCATGGAGACGCATATTCACATTGTTAGGCGAGTTTGAGCGACAGACATTTAAGGTGATATTAAAGGCGCAGTTACCAGATGTTCAAACAAAAAAGCTTTTAGGGACTTTATTTTTTTTGTTGTTGTTGTTGGTAAAACCTACTGTTCTGAGAACATTGTGACTGTTGTAAACACTGTCCTGCCAGAATATACACTTTTAGTAGACGATATTCCATTTCCGATCACTGGTAAACCCTCCCTTGTATAATGGATTTTGACCCTATCACAAAGTTGCTTTTGTGTTGGGACACCGCAGCCCGTTATGGTTCCTCACTGGACTGTCAGCGTGGTCAGAGCAGCACCATCCCCTACTGACTGATCGAGACTGCGATGTGAGCATCCGAGGATATCGAAAGTTTAGTTAAAAAAACCTCACACTTCTAAACGTTTAGCTAAGCAAAAAGGAAGCACCTGGGGCCGACGCCCTGTTTCGACAGCGCCGTATCCGTTACTCTATTCTCGTCTCTCTGAACCATTTTCTGTCCAGGCTGGCACTGTTAATTAAAAGACAAGAAAGCTGTGTGTCTGCAGCAGACAATCAATTTCCCCTGCCAAACTACTATATGTGAGTGTCTCAGGCATTGTTCAGAGATTTTTCTTACAATTACACATGGGAAGAAAAGCTTTGGTGCTTGATTGACAAGTACATTAAGTGCAGGGAGGATGCTGAAAACCACAGAGCAGACGCTTGGCACGATAAACCGAACCGTGTTCCAGGCACTTTTTTTGTTGTTGTAATATTACGAAATATTTAAAGAGCGAGCATGACAGGAATCGAAAGCACGGACCAAAGACAAATCCTTTACATCGCTGCATTATCAGCAAAAATAAATGCTCCTCGGAAGGATGAGCGATTTTAGAGAAGTGTCTCTACATGGATTTTTCTCTTGCGTATGGATCGGCTCACTACGCTACAAGAACGCCTCACTCCTTCTCTTGCTTATGCCACAATGCTGAAATATCACCTTATATCATTAGCCTGGTCTGCTAGTCTGACATTGAAGAATACAGCAGTCACACTGCACCAGGATTATTCCATCTTATTAGCCAACTTACAGATTTGGCATGCAACACCACAGGTTTAGGAGATTTTCAGCTTAACTGGCACATTTTCAACAAAACCCTAAGAAGCTTTGTGTTAAAAAATATTGCAATTATGGCAAAAATACACACGCTAAAATGATTACTCATGAAGCACTGTGTTCCCCAGATGAATCACGCAGTACTGATGTAAATCTTGCTTGAGCGCTACGGCACTGAGAATCAGATTTCTCATGACTGACTTAATGATGAACACAAATTTGCCCAAAAGTTGCCACAAATCAAGGTGCTTAATCACAAGAAAAATGTAAAAAAAAAAAAAAAAACAGCTGATGAGCTAAATAAATGACAAATAAAAGATTTTAAAGAAACATGCTTAAAAAACAACCATATTACTTTTAAACCTGTTAATTAAAATCTAAAATGATTAAGTAAACAGACCATTCAGAAATGTATTAAAAGTCAATACTGAAAAAAGATTACATTTTAAAATAAACATAAATATGGCAAAATAAATACTTAAATAAGATAAAGAACTAAGAATTACCCACAATGCCTACATACAATGGGCAGTCAAGTCAAACAGGGACTTGTCATAAAATCTTGTGATGAAGACTTCAAGTACAATACGGTGATGAGTGTCTACGCCACAGTAAAACATGTGAATGGTGTAAATGTTTTAAAATAGTCCTTCCTGTGAACGTTCGGCAAGTGCAATGTTAGATTCTTGAAAAATAAAATGTAAAAAAAAAAAACAGACGATCTGTCTGTGGGAACTGTACGCACAATTATTCACCAACACCACTTGCACATTACATGAACTCGGCTGGGAGTTATTGCCACATCTCCTGTACAGCCCTGATCTTGCTACAAGCCATTTGCACATGTTTGGGCCATTAAAGGAGTTCCTGAGAGGCAGATGATTTAGACGTGAAGTAGGCAGTCTGACCATGGCTCCAGCATAATGAATACCTTTATGGCACTAGTGAAACACTGGGATAAGTGCATTAGTGTAGCAGGAAATTATATATGGAAATAAAAGGTATTACTATTGGTTGGTTAATATTATTCTGTACAATCAAAAGGCCTGAGTTGACTTGGATTGCATGAAGGATTTAAGTAAGAAATGCACAACTTTTACACACAATCAAAAAAAAAAAGGCAAGATGGTGACAAGTGACTTTTTCCATGATATGTACAGTACTGTGCAAAATCCTCAAGGCACCACTCATTTCTACTTATTAAATCAAAATTATGCAGATTAAAGAAATGGGAAGAAATGTTTTACTGTGACACTGCCTAAAGATACAATTTTAAAATGTAGTCGTTTATATAACAACCTCAGCAGCAACCTCATTTCCCATCTTATCCGATCCAACCACTCAGCATTCAGCATCACCGGTATACTAATCACTTGACTGATGATCCGTCATCTTCTGCACCTGCTTCTCACTTGCTCATGTATATCCTGTATACAGTGTCACGGGTGGCCTGGAGCCGATCCCAGAAGACTTGGAGCACGCGGCAGGGTTCACAATGGACAGAGTGCCAATCCATCGCGCGCGCGCGCACGCACGCACGCACGCACGCACGCACGCACGCACGCACGCACGCACGCACGCACGCACGCACACACACACGAAATTCAGGGAGGAAACCAGAGTACCCGGAGGAAACCCACCAAGCACGGGGAGAACATGCAAATTCCATGCACACAGGCACATTTTCGCTCATTAATAAAGTAAAAGGTTTTCTTTAGGCTATTTTTATACTTTAAAGCAATATTGCGGCAAGCTGTTTTATGCACTCATTCTGCATTTATACAGATCTGCTTTATGCTTCATGCTAAATTATATTTGATTTGCTTGCTTTGTCCCTACACATACTTAGCTCTGTTTTAGCTCTGGTTTCTGAAAATATGTTCCTGTAAACATTTAACCTGGAAACAAAATTCCATAAATTTCCATATAAGTATTTCACTGTTTCGAAGGTTCTTTGTCTGTATATTGTTAGCAAGACAGGTCTGTTTGGTTTTCATTATAGTAATATATTGCACCACAACAGTACTGGGTTTTGCCGATCCTATTCACATTGGTCTTCATGGAAGCGTTTCCTGGTGTAGTCATTTTGCATTATGTCTCGTATTTGTCTCATTTTTTCAACATACCTGTGACCCAGGAAATCAATTGCAACACTTTGGCTTTCTAACTTCTGCCATTGTAGCCAACGTCTGCCACGACGTTCCATATGCTGTGCGTTCTGAGAAGCTTTACTGGTCATCATGTCAGCTGGAACCACTCTGACCATTCAACTTTAACCTCTCATTAATGATGCATTTTCATCTGCAGATCACTTGTTGGGTGGTTTGTGGTTTTCCCACTGTTATGAGCAATCTTAGAAGAACGCCAAGTGTAAAAATCTCAAGAGATCATCTGTTTCTGAAACACATAGACTAGCCCATCTGGCATCAACAAGCATGACATGATCACAAAGACAAATTTTCCTGTATTCTGATATTTGATGTGGACATAAAAAACCTCTTAAACTCTTATCTATGATTTGATGCATTGTGGTGAATAAGCACAAGTCCAAGTGTCCCAGTGAGTATAGTATTGCAATTTAAATTGTCTGTGAAATGTACTACAGCGGAAGGCTACTCAAGGACCACCCGCTAGGCTTTCGAGAGGTCCGTCATGCTGAAGAGAGGATATTCTTTATAACGCAAGTGCAACAAATCAGGCCTTGTGGCAATAAGAGAACATCAAAGCGTCAGAACATCTTTCGATTCCCTTTTAAGCCGCTCAAAACTGTTCACACCATGTACCAGTTCAAACACTACACTGCTGACGCACACTCTTAATGCTCTTGCAGCAAGCAGTGGTAATAATAATGCCAATAAAAGAAAAACAAAATAACACATTAAGTACTAATGGGGATGCCTAAGTGGTTCGGAGAGACTGAATCCCTGCCCAATTTGTGATCAATCAAAGAACACCCACATGTGTAAACAACTGCCTGACAATGGTAGATCAGATAAAATGAAATCACACGGCAACAAGACTCCAGGGACGACTTTAGCAAACAATCTGGGCTCTGACCGTTTCAAACCTCAAATATCAAATCGATCCAGTAACATCTGCTCAGATGTAACTCATTAATCTGTGCCTGTTACACATGGCAACAGCAGAACAAGCCCTCAAATCGTACCTCCACTATGTCTAAGTAGCATTCTGGATTCCGTGCCTCACACCAGCATAATGACCCCAGGTCCCACATAGGGCTGCTCTTAGATACGCATGGTCTGGATTAATGGTTTACTTGCGCGAGTCATTTTGATTCATTAGCGGAAAATGAGTGTGGGAGGACGGTTCAGCGAGAGCAGATCCTGAGCCGGCTAATCTGTGCGCCAAAGCCATGCGCATTATGCAATAGCTCTTGAGTAACCATGGAAACCGTGGTGGGGTGGAGTGCGCACACAAACACATGCATACATACACATTTTTTGCTGAATACACAATCTTGGAGGGATTTACCAAAGAAACATCCAGGCAAGCAGCAGGAGTTGATTTTTAATACGACTTAGAAGAGCTGGCTGCCTATGCTTGTGGGAGCATGCGCATGTTTAGATCCCCTTTTACAGCACTTTAAAAGCAAAGATGAAATCCCAAATAAAATCCCCTGGCGACATTTTATCTGAACTCCACTGACTACTTCAGCCTAAAAAAAAAAAAAAAAAAAAAAAGCTTAAATGGCTATTTTTTGGGCTCATAGACAATCTTGTTTTAGGAACCGAAACTGAGCGAGGAGATCCACATAATTTGCTAAATTAACCCTTGACCTGTGCTTCATGCAAAAGGTCTGTGATAAATGTGCTCACTAGCAGCATGCCAGGTGCACTGCATAGACAAAAACCATTTCCAGAGTCACTGGATGGGCTCTCAATCAGTGTCCAGACGAATTCTAGTCGCTCACCGTCTGATACTGAGCCGAGATAAGTCTTAAGCTTTTGGAGGTACTGTCCATTCTACTCCATTCTATTTAAAAAAAAAAAAAAAAGGAGAAGTAATTTTTACATCTGCTTTTGACAAAAGGCGAGTCCGTACTTTTGTTTCTGGCTTTCTCAAGCACTTGCTATTCCTGTAGAGTACTTTTAAAAATCTGCCATGGTAAAAATAAAACAACTGTATTTTAATCTTCATTATTTTCCAGAAGGTTGCTTTGCATACCATTATATCTATACAGAAACCATGTAAACCTTCCGATAAAAATGATTTGCTTGCACCCGAATCCTACAGCGACTGACCTCATCAAACAAATTCACATTTGTGGTTTTCCAGAGTTACTTAAAATAATGTCACAGTAAGCTCCTGACTCAGAATATCCGACCTCCATCACCCTCGACTCGGAAAGCCGGAAGGTCTCCTCAACACTGCACCAAAAATAATTGTTCAATGACTTCCATTCAAATGTGTGCATCAGTTCCACCTGACTGAACTGAGTTCCATTTATATGCCGAGTTTTTATACATCCACCATCTTTTTGCTCATGCAATTTCAAAACCGTGAATAAATCAGAGCTCTGCACCATCACAGAGCTTAAGGGACGAACCAAGATCAGTGTCACTGTAATGTTAATGTTATAAATTGATTATTCTTCCTTCACAGGTCAATCCAGTAAGTAGAAATGTGATTTAGCATAATGTCCATGAAACGCTTCAAGTAAAATATATGGATACAACATCATGCCCCCCTTCCATTCTCTCGCTCATGCCGCTCCCTTTACTAGTGATCCCGATTCCTTCTGCTCTCTGGACCTGCCTGACTCATCCTGATGCCCTACTTCTGGTTGTAATCACACTGAGACCACGCACTCCTGCTGAGGATGACCCCGTATGGTCTGCTTATAAATACATGTGTCTAATGATTACGGTTCCACTTGGTAACCATGAACATGGCTTGGGATTGCATTTGATACAAACTGGCTTGTGTCTGCACTCACTCTTATACTGGCAAGAACAGTTTTGAACCCGAGTCGCCATTATTAAACAGTTGATAACCTCAATAAAGTGGACATCTGACCACATAGTAAATGAGTTTTTATTTTATTAAAAAAAATCTATTATTTATGGTTGCCGTATCCGGTATCGCCAAAATGAGGAGGCGTTTGCTTTTGAGTCAGGTTTTCCTTCTTATGTAATTTCAGGGAGTTTTCCCTGGCACTGTCACCTCTCAGTGGCCTGCTCAGTGTTGAATAATAAACTGATAAAGCTATACATTAAAAATGTCTACATTATTTACATTTTTTAATTAAATCTTTCTGTAAGGATGATTTGTGACTATGGCTGTTGCATAGATAAAATTGAAGTGAAATACTAAATTTAACACAAAACCAACAACAATCAACAGTAAATACGAGGGACGCTCAAGCCAAACTGGGACTTTTAATTGCCAAATACACAAACAGAATTATGCGAGTTTATTTCTCTATATAACCCCCTGCTACACTTGTCTCAGCACTGCTTGGATACCATTAAGGGAGGGCGTTTTCTCAGTATGTCGGAACCATGATTAGGCTGCCTGCTTCCCATATAAAACACTGGCCTCCCAGGAACACTTTAATGGCAAAAACAGCAACAAATGTCAGGACTATACAGGGAATGTGGCAAGTGGTGCAAAGTGGACCAAAGTGATTGTGAATGATTGTGTGTACAGTCCTCACAGACAGATCCGACTTACTTTGCAAGTCATCTGTCCTTTTTTTAAGGATCAGACATTAAACTTGCTGAATATTCATGAGAATGACTGTGGTATCCGAGCCACCACGGTCAGGGTCGTCTTCACGGAAGAACACCTATAAATGTGCTCACTAGTAGCAAGACCGGTGCACTGCATAGACAAAAACCATCTCCAGAGCCACTGGATTGGTTTTCAATCAGTGTCCAGACGAATCCCAGTCACTCAGTGTCTGATACTGATGTTAAATGATTTACTGTGGCTATGGCCCTATTCGGACGGGACTAGTTTTACAGGGGGTCGTTAGAGAAATTTCTGTTTCACAGACGTACTTTATGATTTTAATCCCGTCCGAATCTGCCATTTATGTCTTTCTCTCACACGACCTCTGTAAAAATTCCAGAGCAAATTACCTACTGTTTTTCAGCAAACTCGGAGGTCCTCTGAGAAATCTAATCCCGTCCGAATGCCTGTGATTGCCAAAAATGTTTTTTCCAAAATGCGTTTTCTTTTGTGTTTTGGTCAACGTGAGCTACTGTATTATCTCTAGCACACCGGTATTCAAGTTTGTGCACCAATAAAGGATGTAGATGTCTTGTGCAACGCCCACAGAGATGTTATATCCCACCTGAATGCGTACATGAAATGACAGACGTCGTCTGAAAAAAATTCTAACTCAAACGTCGTTTGGAAAACTAGTCCCGTCCAAATAGGGCTTAAGAGTCTCACCTAGTTTTCCAAACGACGTTTGAGTTAGAATTTTTTTCAGACGACGTCTGTCATTTCATGTACCTACTGAAAAAACAGTAGGTAATTTGGTCTGGAATTTTTACAGAGGTCGTGTGAGAGAAAGACATAAATGGCAGATTCGGACGGGATTAAAATCATAAAGTACGTCTGTGAAACAGAAATTTCTCTAACGACCCCCTGTAAAACTAGTCCCGTCCAAATAGGGCTTAAGAGTCTCACCAGCATACTAAAATTTCAGTCTTCTATAAATGTCAATCAGTTTTAGACCTTAATTCATAAGCTATTTCATCACAAGTCCTAGTTAGACTTGAACTATTTTAACTATTTTAATAAACTATATAAGAGTTTTTAATAGGATTTGCAACACTGATAGAACTGAAACAAATAAAGTGTAGCACTAGTTAGACTTAAATAACATCTTTTTATAGTAAATACTGTAGCAAAATTAGAAGTTTCTTATAGTTCAGAAATTATAGTCATTGGAAGGGTGTTAGTATTGGGCTGGTCACATTGACCAGATTATAACACTGACCCGACAATCCTAAGCTATAGTAGTAGGATAAAGGATAGTGGCAGACACAAACAGCTGTGCAATTATTTTCTGTGATTACCACGAAAGAGGCCTTCAAACTGGCAGTGGAGTGTAATTTGCTCCTTTCCTGAAGATTTAAGGCCACAAAGGGCACATTATGTGAGACGGCAATGAGTCAGCCATGTGCGCAAAAAAAAAAAAAATACAAGCTTACAGACTTCATCAAATTGGTGAAAGTAATTACAAAATTAGCATTGATGGATGCTTTGTGTGTGTAAATGAGCTTGGAGGAAGAGTGCGTGTGTGTGTTTCGCACTCAGGCGTTTCAATCAGCACGAGGCCAGCCAGGGAGTGCAAGGCTAATCAGGGATGAGCCACAGATGCATATGCTGAACCGATTGCCAAAGGTGGGGTAGGATGGCTGGTTAAATCAGCAGAAGAAGGGGCGGAGCCATAAAGGTGCTTTCAAAGGGCAACTACCGAAACTGAAACTCGTCTGGTTTCGAGCCGGCCTGCATGCTTAGGGTCAAAACATGGGAACAAGGATATACCTAGCTTGTATAGCTCTTTAATAACAGTGTGCAGTCTAGTGTGTGAACAAAAAAATTCTATAAGAGGGGATGTCTTTAAAACCTTAAAATATTTGAATACATACTGTACAAATACGCAGATGAGTAGACAAAAACATTTTGCCTGTTTTTGTCTCTTTTCGATAATCCTGATAATATAACATTGTCCTGACTCATCATCTTTAATGATCCCATGATGAAACATTTCTATCCTGATCTGAGTGGTCTCTTTTTGGATGACCCCACACCCCCAGCAACAGCATACAAAGGCTCACCAAATGATATAATGAGTATGAAAATAATGTAAATCATATGCTGTGGTCTTCAAAGTCACCAGAACTCAACCCTGTTGAACACCCAAAGCCGATCAAGGGTAAGACTGTTTCTCTAATAGTGCTGTCCAATTTAATCAATGCTTTGTTGCTTGATACAATTAATTAAATTGCTAAGCCGGTTTTTAATTCAGAAATTATTCTATATTTTTAAGTTTTAATTAGCTATAATTTTTTAGTTTTTTTAAAAATTATTTTTAAGTGTTAAATGGTTGAGAAATTGTCAAATTCCTTAAAATATATAACAGCTTTGGCAGATAAAACAAACTATACTCGTATTTTGCAAGAGTATCGCTCCTTCTTTTGAGTTTATGAGCTGTTGGTTCATTACCACCCACCCTCTACTATACTGGAGTGTGGAGGAGGAAAAATTCCAGATTCAAACATTGAACACTGACTGTTTGGAACCGTGTGCAATACACACATACACACTTACTGTTACTTGTACATATCCAAGTCCGTTATCTGTATATAGGACCACAGCAATTCAGCAAACTTGCAGTATCTTTAAGTGTAGTATTACATTTTATTTTCTTTCATTATGCAATATCAAGACTGTTCCTTCACTACATTACATGTATATGAACAGCCTCTTACTTTAACCCTGGGCACAATAAAATAAGGACAAAGAATACAATACACTGTAATTACATATCTTACTGTAAGGCGTGTCTTGTAATCATCAATAATCATGATTTAACTAGAAAATGTTTGTAAGAAGAGACAGATGGGGAAAACAGATACAGAAAGAATATATTTATTCTGAAAAGAGAGAAAGAATCAGATCAAGTGCTTACATGGCTAATATTTACCTATTAAATATATAATAAAGGATCATCAAAGGTTTACACCACACCTCTCAGACCCATTGAAAATTAATTCCGATTAGACCGGGTTGGGTCAGACTGTTCTGACAGAGGTATTTCCATGCAGTTTTATTCTGGTTGAGAGATTGTTTCAATTATTAGTGGGATATTAAGGTTGCTATATGCAAAATTAGGTTGCTATTTGTTGAGCTTTACTTAAAACATGTAAATATTTATAAATCCATTTAGTTGTTTTTAATTTATGGTGTCAGTGAAAATATAATGGTGTTTAGCGTGTTCTGCTGTCACAGTTTAGGCAAAACAATTTTGGATTGCAAGCATAATTCATTCCCGGAAGCGTGCTTGTAATCCAAAGCGATTTTATTTCTTTTTATTTTGTGTGTCTTTGACATGGCTCTCTAATAACACTTGCTTTTGCCTTCTTTTATGGATGTTGACTATGAGAGTGATACACACGAACTGAGACGGAGCATGAGAGACGATTACCCACAATTCTGCAGCAGAGAGAAGAACCATTGGCTCAGTTATAATCATGTGACGCTCGGCAGACAAAGTGCATGCATACTGCTCATATATCAAGGTGTCGCTCGTTCATTAAGTTAAAAATTATAAAAAAAATTTTGCTCATCTGGCAAAACAAGTGTTACATAGTAAATCATCAGGCAGAGTTGGAGTTACAGAGTGGATCTTTACATGCATTCAGTGTCTGTGGGGGACATCAAGACATCAAGAAAAGCTCAGCTTTAAAAAAAAGAAAAAAAAAAACAGTCTGTACTATGTCAAGATAAAAAAATCAAGGTAAACTAACTAGCTAGGTCAGGTGAGTGTTCTGTCGCTCACTTATGTTCAGTTTGAGAAGTTTTACAAACATGTTAAGAATTAAAACTGAATTAAATCAACAGTTGACCTACAATTCACAGCACTGGTCTCCATCATCATCATCATCATCATCATCATCATCATCAAAATGTGCCTCTGTTGCAAATCCAGAGACACGCACAAGGTGCATTGAAACCATTCAGGTGGCTTGGAGTCTCCAAGACTCCAAACAATTATATTAACAAATCCATAACATTCTACCATAAACCTTAACATAAACTGAGAACACATGAGATGGGAAAAGGGCGGAGTTTGCATTAAATCGGTGAGTTCAAAACACCGGCGCAGATTATTCCAGAATCACATATTTCTCATCTCTTGGTGTACTGAAAAGAAAAACAAAACTCTTTAGACATGATAAGATAACTATTTAAGTGATAAGATGTTCTAGAGCAGCCCTGATAGTATAATACAATCAGGGATATACATCACTGGGTATTTTCAATGTAATATTGTGCAGGGAGGATATTATTATATGGCACAAGCCTAGTGTGGCTCCTCGATCTGTCTTTCACTCTGGTTATGTGTCACTCATGTAATACACTGTCCCCAAAGCAGTATAATAATGTGTATTAAAATTGCTATATAACGCTGGATAAACCTGTAAATTTTTCTTCAACCATTAGCTATTTTTAGAACAAGTACAAAAAAAAATCCTTAAGGTCTATTATAATTGCTGAGAAGCAATTTAACAATCTAAGTAAAATTAAGCCCACAAACTGTCTCTTAACAAGCTAAAGATTGCTCTGTGTCATGAGAGTGTGAATTCCTGCTACAAAATATCACTCGCGCTGTAGCTTAGCAACAGTGTTAGGGCTCCGATCCGCCTCTTGTGCGAGACGCAGGAAGGACTGTAACTGAATATTAATAAATCGGTACGTTTGCTCCGTACTCTGTGGTCAGGCCGGTACATCACTTGGATTTGAGCTGTCGCTTGCGGTTGCAATCGCAAACATGATTCATCACCCCTGTCACATCCCGAGGGACAGGCGCTCATTTTCAACTGCTCGGGTTCGACAAGGCATGAATATGCTATAAACCTGATGGGTGGCATGTTGTCTCTATCAAGCGCTGGGCACTAGATGATCATGTGGATGATTATGTCGCCATAAAACAGCCTCGAGGATCATACACACAAGGATAAATATGTGATGTACGTTGTGTTTCTGGAGTTATGTGAGCGCAATGCCATGTCATAAAACACACAGGACTACTGATTGCATGATAGCAGGTGTGACCCATAAAAACACACTACAATTTATAGAATGTTGTGTGTTAGTGTTTTTATATGTTAAGTGGAGGTCGCTGCGTACCATGTACCAACACACACTTACGCAGCGTCTCCTGTGTCTAAGCTCTCAGCAATCCCTCTGTGACCAGGCTCTTCATTAATCACAGGAGGCTGGAGCTGGGCACAATAGCCTACATCTGGGTCTTTTGATTAGGCTGTCAATTTACACCGAAACAGTCCAAGCCTGGAACAAACTAACCGATGATTATAAAACAGGGCTGTTGCTTGAAAGAGTTGAGTCGCCTTGGGACCGCACATACCCGCGGGCTGTAGCTGGAAGCAAAGTTTGAGAACACGCATAACACGGCTAATAAAAAAAGAATCGGAATGGTCATGCTCCCAGAAGTCGAGGAGGGGAAGAGGGAATGCATAAGGAAAAAAAAATGTTGACACATTATATGTTTTAAAATGTCGTTATGGATTGCATGAGACTAAAATCCTTAAATTTCTAACTAAGACAAAGGTAATAGTCTAACTACGACAGCCCTCTGTGTGTGTATGTATAATATATACAGTGGAACCTCAGATTACGAGTAACGCGGTTTACGAGTGTTCGGCAAGACGAGCAAAGATTTTTTTATAAATTTTGACTTGAAAAACGAGCATTGTCTTGGTTTATGCGCACCGAGTATCATGTATCACGCATACGCTTCTTGTTTTGACACCGAGCGTCATGTCATCACAACTGAGCCAATGGTTTTTCTCTCTCTTGCGCTGCGGGATTGTAGGTAATCGTCTCCCCTGCTGGGTGAATACACACACACTCAGAAATTCTGCAAGCACTAAGACCCAGCAGGGTCTACCCTGCTGGGTCTTAGTGCTTGCAGAATTTCTGAGTGTGCGTCTGTGTGAGGCAGAGTGTGTGTGTTTGGAAACCTGAGAGGAGGGGGGCTGTAAAGTTACACACACACACACACACACACACACACACACACACACACACACACACACACACACACACACACACACACACACACACACACACACACTCTCTCGGCTTTACAGCCACCACTCCGTTCCCAAACAAACACACAAACTCTGCTCTGTCGCGATTCTTTTTCAAAGGTAAGGTGCTGGTTAATTTGTTTTTGTTTTACTTTACAGCAGTGATTCCGTTAGTATGCGTGTGACTAGCGATGTTCCTTGCAAATTTTTAAACGATTAATTTTTAAACAGTCTCTCCGTTAATGTGTGTGCACACACACATTACACACAGCGCCTGCGTGCACAAACGAAAACACTTATTTGTCAGGATTTATTTTTACGTTTTTAAAGGTAAAGTGCAGGTTAATTTGTTTTATTTTTACTTTATATTTTGTGTTAATTATTTTTATGTATTTATTTTTTTGGGCTGTAGAACAAATAATTTGACTTTCCATTATTTCCTATATATACACACACACACACACACACACAGTATATATGATCATTCCGCTAGGGCTGTGCAATTAATTGAATTTCGATTTCGGGTCTCAACGATTACAAAAATGGTGTAATCGAAAAAAACGATTATTCACTTTTTTTATGTGAATTTATTTATTTTAGTTATTTTGACCTGCGTTCTGATGCGCACCCGCACTTTCGCCCTTCCAGGAGTCACTCTATATTGTCAGCAAAGAAGTTGCGTATATGGTATCTGATCGCATTTAAAAATCAGCGCGAGTGAAGATGGCTGAAAAAGAGCAGCCACAGAAGTCTTTGTTCAACAAAAGAGGTAGAAGCAATTCTATTGTTTGGAAACAGTTTGGATTCGAAGAAGCGGACGTGGATCAAAAACATATTAGGTGCAAGATTTGATACGCGGTTGTGTCGGCACTGGTTGGTAACACCACAAATCTAACCATTTAAAATTTAAACACAGACCGACATATGACCAACTAATAATGAAACAGAAAGAACGACGAACAACCCTCACAACATCCTCCGCAACACAGTCATCCATTAAAGACAGTGTTGCGCTCTTCAGTGCAACTCCGTATCCATCCAGCTCAGAAAGGCACAAAAAACAAAAAACAAAAAAAAAAAAAAAACAGATGCCGTTGCATACTTTTTAGTCAAAGACATGTGCCCTATTAGCGCGGTTGAGAACGAAGAATTCAGGAAAATGATGATAACTCTGGACAAGCGTTATGCTTTTCCATCTCGACACCATTTCACGAGAGTTGCTCTGCCTGTTTTATTTGAAAAATGCCTTCAGAAGTGGCTAATGAAGTATTAAAAGCAGAGTACTTCGCCACCACAACAGTAGAAATGTAGAATGTTGTAAAATGCACATTTATTTTGGACTAATTTATTTATTATTTTATTTAATATTTATATTTCATTTATTACTTGTTTTCAAAAGATTGTTGATCTTGTTTGCCTTTATCTGTTTTATCTGTCTTAATGAGAATTCACTGTTCTGTTCAATAAATGCAACATATTTCCAAAGTCAATGACTAATCGTGTAAAATAATCGTGATTTCAATCATGACCAAAATAATCGTGATTATGATTTTTTCCCATAATCGAGCAGCCCTACATTCCGCAAACAAGTCCCTGTGAATATGAACTGTTACTAGAGAAACAACATAACAGATCATGTCTGTTAATATAAACCATAAACCAAAATATTATCATCAATCATCAATATCAATCCTGAGACGACGGTCAGTGCCAGGCTGCAGTAGAAAAAAATAATTGTTACCTGACCTGTGAATGCGGTCATGTTATCACACATGTTTTGACGCGCATCTTTAGCTTGGGTATTTAACTTAAAACACAGAAGTCCAGTGGTCTTTGACTCTTGTATTTTATTTTACAACATCAAAGATTTAACACTTCATACAGTCGTCTTGAGTAAATTCACAGTGGTTACAACACCAGTTGCTGTATCAAATTAGTTCAAGGTTGGCTCACGCTTTAGCGGTTTATTACGGTTATAACAACATGTTTGCTATATCTTGCAGGTTACAGTCAAAAGCTTGTGTCTCCACAGGTTCCGCATCAAAACTGAACTTTCTATCATGCGATAGTCATACAAATACGTGTAATAGTGGAGTGACATCACAGACCAACCTACGATTGTCAAAATGGATGCTTAACTAACAAATTCAAAGCTTATGGCTTGTCTAATGAACGTAATGCTTAATACTTAACTAATGAATAGAATAAGATGGAACAAAACAAAACAAATAAACAACAACAAATTCACAACAAATACGATATGGCTCTTACATGACCAATCAAATTTGAGTATAGTGCTATGGCGCATACTTGAATTATTACTTCAGTCAATTTCAGCATACGATATGAACTTGCCACAACAATTAACAATCCCGTGAGAACTACAATTTAAAGCATCAAAAAGGATGAGAAGTGAAGTCGGTCGATAATATAGAGGTTCCACTCGAGGTCATAACTTGCCTCATGACTATCGTTAAGAGATATACTGCGGCATGAATATTACATCGCCAACGTATTCAGCTCTACTGATTCACACACCAGTAAGAAATTCAAAACAGAAACCCGCTCTGGTATTTGACACGCTTGGCTAGTCAGTGCTTTCCCGTCACACAAGACTCGTCTCGGAAGAAAATTATTCCTCTGACACACTCGATTCGTCTCACCCTCAAAAGAACACATACTGTAGTTATACATCCACAGACTTCCAAAAGCAAAGTCAAACCTAATCACAGTACAGACCTGAATGAAGTTTTAATGGAAACACGGCATCAATTATTATCCAGACTACACTATACGGATAGTAAAAAAAAAAAAAACTATCAGAATCCATATCCCAAGGATTTAGCTTAATGTCTTTTATGGAATGGTAATTCATGAGAGAAGTAGGGACCCTTAGTGACCCTTTTCAGCAATCAAATGAATATTTAGCTTATGGGTCAGTTAAACATTTACAAAAAGGCTACACACTCCAGTTTACAGAAAACAATCATTTTCCCAGCCTGGGCTCTTTATCATATCCTAGCTTTTAGATCACTCGAATGATAGCAAGAATAGCCTTACGTTTCAGAGGAGTGGACGGTTTTGCAGCATCTAATAGATTGTGCATCTTTGCCTCTTCTGGAATGATAGTATCAATAGTATTGCATGCTTGAATCTCAATCTACATTGTGGACATGCTGGAATGCATTTGAAACCTTTTAAACATTGTCGATCATTTTTTTTTCTTCCACATTACACAACCTGCCACATGGGTGCAGAACGAAAGTTAAACACTTGATGTTAAATCATGTAGTCTGTTCACACCACATTAGGTGAGAGCGAAATTAATGCGTAAGGAGAAATTTGGCAGGCACCCAACTCGTCCAGCCACATTGATTCAGTCTAACCCTTGCTTTTAGCAACGCACATTCTGCTTCTCTTTAGTTGTCATTTAAACAGGATCTCGGTTGTGTAATGTGCTCAATACCCCCTAATAAGGGAAGCAGTGTGGTACTACATTCACTTTGGTCAATATTAAGCCCTCATCAAAGTGACAACTCGACAAAAAAACCCTCTTACGTAATCCCAAACTCCAGTAAAACTTTCTTTGACGTACAAAAGCTGGTCGTAAATCTCAGCATCGTGTCCAAGTAGCAACGCTGTCCAGATCCACGAATGTCCTTGCCAACTGAGGTGTCCAACTCTTCCCTTACAGCTGGACCACCCTGAGTAGGGCTTATTAGCAAAATAAAGACACCCTTTTTAGTGTTCAGTATACCAGAGTTGACCCTGGCTGTAGTCTCTTGAAGCCCATCAAATAGGCCTGTGTGTTCAACCCTGGAACTTCTGATTTAGGCTAGTTAGGGCTGCAGTTCTGATTGGAAGTCAGGAGATCAGGCCTGAGTATACTGAAGCCATTAAAGACAAATCAGACCACCGAAGCTGAACCACAAGCCGTGATTGGCAAGATAGCTTTTGTTCACTTAATTTGAGCCTGGAATTTGGTTTGTGTTCCTAGACACTAATCCAGACCAAATTATACACGAGTCCAATCCATGAAGGTTCAGTGCAATGCTTATAAGACGAACAACAAATCCCAGTGCGAAGACTAAAAACTACAGTCTTTTGATCACTTGCACACTGCTGGTCAAATCTAGTTTTTTAAAAAGTAATACATTCAAAGTAGAGCTGCACAATTAGACACATACAAATCCAAACATCTGTGCAAATCAAAAAAGTTTGCAGCTTATGTACTTGTTCATTTTTCAAATAATTTTCAGTTGATAAATATTATAAATATTGGCAAACATCCTCTTAAAAAGATAATTTGTCTAGTTATTTGGTGTTAGCCTAGATCAGTGGTTATCAAAGTGTGGGGCGCGCCCCACTAGTGGGGAATACAGACATGACAGGTGGGGCGCAATGAACGGGAGGAAATTAGTGGAAAATAATAGGAAAAAACTAAACAATCACACACAAATAAATGGATCATTAATACAAGTAAATTTAAAATAACATCAGTTGTGGGCCGGGAGAAAAAGTGGAACCATAGTGCAACAATAATGGTTTAACTTCGGGCCAACTTGAGCAGCGCTGCTGGAATCACAAACCTGCGCGAGCCACGGGGCAGCGCTGCGCGACTCTGATAGAAATAGACCGCGCCGACCATCAAAATACATTTTACCCCGCTGGGATTCGCATGTACAAAACAGGCATGGCAAGCCGGAAACAATATTAAACAGTCCTGACATTTTAAATTGTTTTTAAATAAAAAAAAACAGTGAGTCGCGCAGGTTTGTGATTCGAGCGGCGCTGCACGATCCACCGGGCTGCGCAAATAACCAGATAATCACTGCACTATCCAGATAGTCGAGCTGCGCTGTATTTGCGCAGATATTCGGTTCAATCGGGTGCCACGGTTTCGTCCCACTTTTGATGGCTTCACATACAATTCGACAATGGAAGAGAACGGTGCAGCAGCAGTGAGTTTGCTTACATGTGACGAAACCAAGAACGAGGAGATTGTAAAGAAAAAAGGTGCCTCATCTGTGGTGTAGAATTGGTTTGGGTAGAAGAAAAGCGATACGAATGAGATGAACGTGATTTGGAAGGTACGCAAGTGCACTGTTTTAACAAGTGGTGGAAACACGTCAAACCTTTTCTATCATCTGAAATCCAAGCTTCCAAACGAATATGGCCAAAGTAAAATAAAAAATGTGGCAAACCTCAGCAATTCACAGTTTAAATAAAATTACATTATGTAAAACAGTTTTTGTGTTTGAATTTTTATTTATGTATTTTAAGATACAAATTGCTATATTGTGATATAGCAATTGTGATTGTGATCCTTATCGAGGTAGAAAATTGCTTCTCCTGTGTTCGAAGATTTTGGTTATATCGGCCACCCCTAATGAAGTCTATCTTGAGCTTGGATTCATGGTGGGGATGGTGGGGGCAGGAGAGAGGCTCGTGTGTGCTTTGTGTCTTATACCGCTGGCCGCAAACCGCATGAGACCCAAGAAATTAGGACGACACTTAGAGACAACACACTCCAGTCACGTTAATAAGCCACTCGACTTCTTTCAAAGAAAGCTGCCAGAATACAGACAGCAGGAGAATCGCATGGTAACATCTGAATTAGTGGACAGCAAAGCACAAATGGCTTCATTCAAAGTTGGCCAGTGCAAAAAAACTACAAACGATTGTTGAGCAGCTAATAAACATGGGGTCAATTATGCAATGTTAAGTGACAACGTAAGCCTTTTATAACAATTGCACGTGTATTTTATCGGTTTTTAACTTGGTGTTGTTTGATCTTATTGGGTTAGAAATTGACTTTTCAATAAACAGTAAACTTGGCCGATTTCGTTATTATTTTGTTGACAAGTGGGGCTTGAAAATTCGCTCACCCCCTTAAGTGGGGAATGACAGAAAAAGTTTGAGAACCACTGGCCTAGATAAATACATCTGAATACAAAATGGTATATTTAATAGTTAATTATAGCAGATTACATCACAATATATTAGTGTCGAAATAACCGCAACGTTGTTTTTTTTATTTTATTTTTTTATCGTGCAGCCCTATTTGAAAGTATCCCGAAGCTCTTTGGCCAATGTCAATGATCATGATGAACCTACTTATGTTTGGCTAAGCATCATCATTTTACCAAGTGTTTGTCTGTCACTAGTAGAGACAAAGTCTGCAGATTTCACATAAATAACATGCTACAAGGTTTTAATGAACAGACAGATGAAAAAATGTATACTAACTTACTACTGTACAGCAAAATAGAAATTGAACTTAGAAAATAACAAATCATTAATTTATTAATCACTATTCATCATAATCATTATGAATTATTTATTAATTCATAAATCATTCATTCAGGCTTGAAATCAACATTTCTTTTTCTATTCCAGGAAGGCATTTTAAAGACATTTTTAACCTTAACTATGGCTAAGAGAGTAATAGGAGCGTGTGAATAAGCAAGAGAAAGCATGCTTATAATTCCCTCCATATGGTAATCAAATACAGGCTTGTGGATCTGCTGAACTCGTACAATACAACATCTTCAACAAAACGGTCACAAGAGCATTCCTGAAATGATTACGCAAATCAGCTTTGCTTAAAAGATATAAGTGTGCATTAGAAAAAGGAATGAGCTCGAGAGTCTTTAAGCATCCTCTTACTGGCACAGTACCACTTACCCAACATGATATCAAAATGTAGGGCTTTTCCCACTCCCTATAGGTTGATACATTAACGCTGGTACACAAACCGATGCTTTTAAACATATAGCGTTCAATTTGCTGCAGCCCACAACATGCCTAGCTCGTGGCTTGAGCAACACCACCCACATGCATTGCCATGAGTGTATATCCACAAGCTTGATTTCAGTCATTTTCAGCTGGAGAGCCCTACCCCGTCTCCAATCACACACAATGAGGTATCACTAGAAACACAGTCTACATGATTAAACAAACACAATGATCGGGCAGCCAAAGGGAGGTCACCTTAGCAAATGGATTTGAATCTGACTAACTAACTGTTTGTTACATGAGCAGACACAGTAAACTCGTAACATAATTGACAGTGAATGAAAAAGAAGCAGACCGTGCAAATCGATTATAATCATTTAAAGGGTGATAGCTTTACAGGAGCTACCTTTAGAAAGGTGTATCCATTATAGAGCATGACTTAGTGCTCAGCTGTGAAATATTTAAATCTGACTGGCCTGCAGATCAACTTAATAAAATGTGGTGGATATCTAACACGCCATCATGATCACTGGCAGGTTTCATGCTCCTTACTGCATTGCCTACATGGCATAAGTGCTCTTGTATCTGATTAATTTTAAACTGTAGAATAAAAACATTTCCATTTTAAGCGATAAATAAGTGCTACTGTAGATTTCTCCATCCAAGTCCTTAGTGTCGGCTTACGAACATCAAGGTTCTTTCTAGTCTGTCATTCGTCATAGCAGGAGGGGACATTCATATAAAAAGAAAGATATTGCTTTTTTTTTTTTTACAAATCCAGAAACCTTTCAGATATCTCTACAATCTTGTAATGGTCGTTCACATTCTTCTAGTTGCAGGTGGCCATGAAGGTCAATCAAATTAATATAAATATGAGATCTCTCATAAATGTTTGGGTCAACACACAGGTTTCTTATGATTTAAACCATCATCAGAGAGCAGGTGATTGTAGTGTCCCGCACCATGATCACCACAACAGACTATAGTTCTGTATATTCTTCCAACACTGCCAACAGTCTTACTGAAAACACATTATTACAGCACATAATTAATTAATTAATTTACATTGAGCGACTTACATTTTTATCTCATTACACATCTGAACACATCTGAGCAGTTTAGGGTTAAGGGCCTTGCTCAAGGGCCCAACAGTGGCAACTTGGAGGTTGTGGGTTTGAACCTGGGATCTTCCGAACCGTAGTCCAATGCCTTAACCACTGAGCTACCCCTGGCCCCCACAATTAATGTGTACACGGTCATGGGACGTGAAACCTATCCCATCGGACTTGGGGTACGTGGCGGGGTGCACCCTGGACAAAGTGGCAGTTCATCATTGAACATGACCGTGTTAGAAAACCCACCAAATAGAAGAAGAACACGTACACAGACCAGAGGTGGGACTCGAACCCTCGACCCTGGAGGTAACCTCCAGCGTATCCATGAGCAGAATAATCAATTAGGACTAGGCTTCTTCATGCAACCTGATGGAGTAGACTTTATTTTAAAAAAAAAGTTAATATTGTTCCTTACCTTCCAAGCTCATCTCCAATCTCGTAATGATCCTCCACGTTCTCCTGGTTGAAGGCGGTCATGGTGCTGGGTGCTTCCATCACCTGCACCCTCATGATAGCTTAGTACATCGAAACCTACTCATATCCGACCTAAAAAAAAGACAGACACACAAAAAAGCTAGATTCAAATGTAATAAGAGGAAAAAACAGGAAGGGATGAACGTATTTACAGTATTAGTGTCAATATATAATTGTTTAATCGGCCTGTTAACGCTCGTGTCGTGTCACTTTGGAGATGTTTTTTCGACGCAGGCGCGACTTTTATACATAACACGATCAAATGCAGGTGAAATTATGGGATGTTTTGTAAACATGAAGTGTTGTTAGTAATTAAACCGCCGCGTTGCCTAGTCAACGTGATGAACACGGTACGTGTGTGTTTCAGAGAACCAGCTGCGGCTGTTTTATTATAATAATAAATAATAATAAAAATAATAATAATAATAACACACTATGAAAACGCAAGTCTTTGAAACGAAACGGATTTACATTTGAACCACTGGGTTTTCATAAAACGCGAGTGCACCAAACAAACGCAGTGTCGTCTCCTGTATTATTTTAACTAAAGTACCCAGGAGATCCGCTCACCCGGAACCCTGCCCCAGCCTCTACACTGCGTTAACGTTACATCGCAATAATAACAATAATAAAAATAGCCAGCCAGGATAATTACCTCGAATCCTCCGCCGTGGTCAAAGCGCAGAAAACGGGGTTAATCCGGTGTAACGCGTTAAAACCGGCATACCGTCCGAGAGAGACACGAAAATGGCATGTTGCAGGAAATGGGAGGCTTCTAACAATGTAGGTGTGCGGCGCTGCCTGAGCTGGGAAGGCTGGGTGAAAACGGAACGCGCTTCATTCAGCAGGGGGCGCCATCGCGCGTCATTACGCTACCACTATGTCAAAACAGCCTACAGGAGCACATACGCTACCACTATGTCAAAACAGCCTACATATACAGGCCTTGTTCCTACACAGGCAGGCATTGCATGTATTTCTTACCTCACTTGCCACATATGGCCCTAACCAGAAAATGGGGATTTGAAATATTTGAATATTTTTTTAAATTGCTATTTCAAATCCTCCACTCGCCGTCTACACCACTTAGTCCTATATGCAGGGTCATGGGGGGCCTGGAGGCTATCCCAGGAGACTTACCAAGGACATGGAGAACATGCAAATTCCATGCACACAGACCTGAGGCGGGATTCGAACCCAGACCCTGGAGGTGCAAGGCCACAATGCTAATGTGTTTTCAGTTAGACTTTTGCTATTGCCATTTCAAATCCCCTGCTCGCCATCTATACCACTTAGTCCTGTATGCAGGGTCATGGGGGGCCTGGTGGCTATCCCAGGAGACTTACCAAGGACATGGAGAACATGCAGATTCCATGCACGCAGACCTGAGGCAGGAATCGAACACAGACCCTGGAGGCGACAGTGCTAACTACTAAGCCAACTTCAATTGAATGCCATTTTTTTATAGAGGCTTAGTGATTAGCACTGTCACCTCACCAGGGTCCGGGTTCGATTGCCGCCTCGGGTCTATGTGCATGCAGTTTGCATGTTCTCCCCGTGCTTTGTGGGTTTTCTCTGTGTACTCCGGATTCCTCCCACAGTCCAAAGACATGCAGACTAAGCTAACTGGTGTTCCCAAATCGCCCATAGTGTGTGAATAAGTGTGATGGATTGGCATCCCATCCTGAGTGTACCCTGCGCCATAAGTTTAATGGGACCCAGGCCCCGGGCGAACATGTACACAGGAAGAATCGAAATAGACGATGAGCGAGTAAGATTTACTGTATGTACATGTTTTAACAATAGACACTCTGACAGAGTAACTTTGTAGAAATCAATCACTATATATCTCCTGTGAGCAAAACAAATTCAACAGTGATGGCAAAGGGAAAAACTCCCTGATGACTGAAGGAAGAGGCTTAAAAAGGAAATTTACCACAGAGCACGGTCCATTAACCTCATATAAATTAATTTACAAACCCATAAACACTCTCACTCACTTATTCACTCGTGCGCTATACCGCTTATAACTTATGGAAGCCTATCTCAGGGGACTCGACGTACAAACCTTTTGCTTAATGTCAGTTTTTATAATAGGTTTCTCATTGCCAATCTTTCATAAACCCAAGCTTTGGTGAGTGGTCACTGTGCTATCTTTGTTTGTTTTGTGAACAGCTTATCCCATCTGAGATGTAGATCACAGCACCTTCAGAGTTAACCTTGTCCTCTTGGTTTTCTCTTTGACTAATCCCATCCTTACCCAGTGACTGATATTTGGTGGATGACTTAATTTAAGCAGATTTAGGGTAATGTCAATAATAGATTTAAATTTTGTGCTTTTGGTAGATCACAAATAAACGTGACACTTTAATTGCACACAGATGAAAATTCATCGAGTATGTCATTTATGTGGATGCACCAAAAATCATTTATGGGTTCTGCAGCTAGGGCGGTTGAACACTTTATGCAGTGAAAATTTTTGCTGCTTAATTTTAAAATATTTCATTTCATTTAATTTCATTCATTCATGACAAATAATCCAAATTTGGTTAATTTCCAGTTTACAAAACCTGGAAAAATCCAAAGGAGTGAATAATTCCTTAGGGTTTGTATAGCAATAATTTAAATGTCAGTTTATTCTGATTCTGCATTACTGTAAATGGAAAAGCTTAAATTTTTTAAAGAGGTTACCTAGATTAAATAAAATAAAAATGTAGCGTAATTAATGCTTTCGTAAGCTTATTTGCATGGCAAATAAATTTTGTAGGAACTTGATGTATAGAATATGGTACGATTGCGCTATCTAGTGGCATACCTTAAGTATGGCATGCAATTTGGCCTTTTGGAAATTTTAACTCACCAAAAAGCAAAAAACAAACAAAAAAAAAACATAATAATAATATAACCTATATAAACCTAGTACATATACTATAGCTAGAATAAACACAATTATGATTGGCAATGTAAAATAGATGACACATAATAAGTTGATGTAAGGTAAATCATATAAATCAAAGCTCAGAAAATGATCTACTAAATTATGAATTGTCAATTAAACACTATATATAGGTTCATACATTAAATACATTAAATATGGGTTGTTGATTAAAACCTCCAAATTGCGATATAGGCAAAGGAATTTTCATGAGCAAAGTTTTTAGCCCAGGACCACACAACTAAATAAGTCTGATTTGTAATGACAGTCATGACTGAACTACTTATCCAACAAAAGGAACATAAACATCCCTATATCCAGATTACTGCAAATGTCTGGTCTTAAATAGAGGACATTCCAAGTGTGCAAAAAGAAGAATATGATTAAATTAAATATTAGTCATCCTTGGTTCCTCTAGGGGGCAGTGGAGGATCAGTAGTTAAGGATTTGGATCTTTGTAAGTGTATGAGTTCAAATCCTACAATCAATCAATCAATCAATCAATCAATCAATCAATCAATCAATCAGAAATGTTAAATAAAAGTAATGACCTAAAAACTATGCATTAAACAGCATATATATACAGAATAGTGTGCTTTGGGTGTGCAAATACTTTAAAAAGAAATTGCACTGCTTTTAAAAAGTTCTTTATTTCATTACAGTATTGCATTACAATTGTATTCTATAGTTTCCCGAAATGGTTACCTAGGTACTATATTTTACCTGGTTCAATCATGAATGAGAGATAGAACCTTATAATACAAAAGTCACTGTGTTTAGGCTCAGCATATTAACTACATGTGTTTTTTTAAAATACCATTAAAAAAAAAAAATCCAGGCCTTCCTATACATATAAATTAGAGAATCTAATATACATAACTGTGATGATAACACACTTTATATTTCTTACAAATATAATCTTTGAGCTGGGCCCTAAGAACACTAAAACCAGTATTAGAACAATAATCAAGCTGACATAAATGATAAATGTGCTGACTAAATTATGCCTCAACACTCGTCTGCCCCAACAGCCATAGTGTCAGGTTTTGTTCTGATGTTCAATGATGAGGTTTTATGCTCGTCTCCATGCAAGAGCTGAAGTGTTGACATGTGGGAAGGTGAGAGTTTTAATCCTATTAATTAAAAGCAGAAAGACATAAATTCACCAGACCGCCTGACATCGTGTCTGTCAGCGGACCTGGGCTACTACTTTGATTAGTAGGTTGGTGATTGATTTAAGGTTTCACACTCAACAATTATCCACAATGTCTTCATGCTGTGTCCAAGTAACAACATCAAAACGTGGCATAAATTTATATGGCTTTATATATTCCGGCATTGTATGACAAAATGGAGCATGAAAATGTTGCATAAAGAAGTGAACACGAAGAAATGTTAGACCAAAAAAAAAAAAAAAAAAAAAAAAAAAAAATATATATATATATATATATATATATATATATATATATATATATATATAATTTTTTTAAACCTTTTTCAGATGTATAGTGAAGAACCAGAATGCTAAAGCAGAGAGATTTTTATATTTTAGATATCACCATGCCATGTGCTCTGAAAACCTGAGCTGGCATGCAGGTGTGCAATCATAAACCAGAATAGACAGTGATATGGTAAAGAGCTCTTTGGTGTTTCGAATTTTATTCATGAGCCAGTGGAGTGACTCTGATATATCAAGTTGCATGAATTCTAAGGAACATGAAAGTTCAGGAACAACTCATGTAGAAGCATAAATCTTTATAGCTATTAGCATTTGTGGTACTGTAAATGTAAAAGTTATACAACTGTTTAATTGAAACCGCATCTTCTTCATTCAGCACAAAGACAACCTGTTGTTTTTTTCTTCATTACATTTCATTTTTGGCCATGCACGCATTTGACATACAAGAAAAAGCCCCGGATCAGCACTGTACAATACAAAGCAATCAAATTGTATAATACTTGAATAATACGAATCAATTAAATTATGTACATTGCAAATATTTCTGGAGTTGAACGAAGACCAGCAAATAGAGACTAAGTGATGTTTCATTTGTGTTTCTGTTATCTGACAAATAGATCCAGTAACTATTTCACCAGAAAATCTTCAGCACTCTGTATTCACAATTCTCTAACACCATTAATCACATACAGCGTGAATGTATCCAGTGAAATATATCACCTTCTCAGTCGTTTGGCTCAGAATAACTATGTCACACCAGTACTAGAAAGACGTGTGCGTGTGTGTGTGTGTGTGTGTGTCTCAGAGGGTCTCTTTCTCTCTCTCTCACACACACATGACTCTTCTTCAATTTGTACTTTAATAACAATTACTAAGAAAGACAACATCACATGTTAATGCATTTTTTTTATGTTTAGTTAAATGGTTAATAGTTATAAATCATTATATAAATGATAAATCATAGTAATGTTAGAGCAAGCGCAGTGGAAAGTTTTATGCTATTTTGAAAATGTAAGAATAATAAAAAAAAAAAAAAACATTATGGGGAAAATAGAGGGAGTCGCTTTCTAGCCAAAACTGTCAACGAAGCTTAGCGCACTGCGCAGTGCAAAGAGATGCCTGTAAATAACTGGAAAAATAAAATCTAGACGTTTTAAAGGGAGGTTGTGGTTTCTGTATTTAGGAAAATGTTTAGAAAAGTTTTGAAAAACTTCTTTTGACTGTAAAAATTAAATCTGCAGAGCCAAGTGGTTAAAGACATAGTGTCTTTTTTGTTTTAAGTCTGTCTTAAATTAAAATTGTAGTATACTGTATTATACAGTATGTTTTCCTGCTCTGCACACTGACCGTGAAGTTTGTTACCTGGAACACGAGTACAATTTAATTAATCAGGACCGAATTCCATAACCCTTCTTCTGCATTCCAAAGATTAGCTGAGACTCATATGAAGCTTCTGCAGTCTAACTGAGCTAAGCAGACTTTAGTCGATTATAGTGCATTTAGTACAAATTTCACTGTCTTCCTTCCCTGAAACTAGCCGTTTGGAGAGATCTGGTAATCTTAGTTAGCTCTAGTTAAACAGATTTTTAAAAATCCCTTTAATGAGATCACTGAGATCAGGGATGAGATTAGAGAAGTTGACCTGGTGATCTGGAAATGCACTGTCTTATCTGTTTATCTGGGAGAAATGGTGTGTGGTGTATTGTGTCTTCTAGTTAAAGCATAGGGGAATGCTTTAATTCTGTTTAATTGTAGATCAATTCTGTTTTGGCAGGAACATATTTAAATAATGAATACAGAGGATCATAGCACTATAATTAACAGTTGGCATTTATATTAAATCAGGTTAGCGTTCTGGATGATGTATCCTTTTGCAATCAATTCTAGAGCTTCTTAATTTTTGTTAGTTATGAGTAAAAGACCTTGAGAGCATGGAAGAAAGAGGGAGTGAGAGAGAGGGAGGTGGGTCTCTGCTACTATTCTGTTTAATTAATCACACCTCTTCCTACATGTTCTTCTCTCTCTTCTCTCTTATACACACATTTCCTTTTTTTATTTCTTCATTAGTCTCTCTCTCTCTTTTTGTCTTTCCCTCTTTCCTCCTGCCTCTCTTCTCTCTTTAAAGTAGAGAAGAAATCTTGGCTTCTGTTCAATTTCTGGACATGTTTAGACTCCCTAACTCTTTGATTCTGACTATCCTGAATTTGATCTTAAGAATTCCTCTGTACTGGATTTGATTTGATCGAATTTTCTTTTTTAATATTTCAGCTGCTGAAATGTCAGCTGCTGGACTGATATATATATATATATATATATATATATATATATATATATATATATATATATATATATATATATACTCACCTAAAGGATTATTAGGAACACCTGTTCAATTTCTCATTAATGCAATTATATAATCAACCAATCACATGGCAGTTGCTTCGATGCATTTAGGGGTGTGGTCCTGGTCAAGACAATCTCCGGAACTCCAAACTGAATGTCAGAATGGGAAAGAAAGGGGATTTAAGCAATTTTGAGCGTGGCATGGTTGTTGGTGCCAGACGGGCCGGTCTGAGTATTTCCCAATCTGCTCAGTTACTGGGATTT
The DNA here is from genome assembly GCA_030522415.1 of Channallabes apus. Lineage (NCBI taxonomy): Eukaryota > Metazoa > Chordata > Actinopteri > Siluriformes > Clariidae > Channallabes > Channallabes apus. The sequence goes on along the minus strand of CM060122.1, from coordinate 23,671,860 downwards.
TCACACACAACCATTTCTAGGGTTTACAAAGAATGGTGTGAAAAGGGAAAAACATCCAGTATGTGGCAGTCCTGTGGGCGAAAATGCCTTGTTGATGCTAGAGGTCAGAGGAGAATGGGCCGACTGATTCAAGCTGATTGAAGAGCAACTTTGACTGAAATAACCACTTGTTACAACCGAGGTATGCAGCAAAGCATTTGTGAAGCCACAACACGCACAACCTTGAGGCGGATGGGCTACAACAGCAGAAGACCCCACCGGGTACCACTCAACTCATCTCCACAACAAATAGGAAAAAGAGGCTACAATTTGCACGAGCTCACCAAAATTGGACAGTTCATGACTGGAAAAATGTTGCCTGGTCTGATGAGTCTCGATTTCTGTTGAGACATTCAAATGGTAGAGACAGAATTTGACGTAAACAGAATGAGAACATGGATCCATCATGCCTTGTTACCCCGTTGCAGGCTGGTGGTGTAATGGTGTGGGGGATGTTTTCTTGGCACACTTTAGGCCCCTTAGCGCCAATTGGGCATCGTTTAAATGTCACGGCCTACTTGAGCATTGTTTCTGACCATGTCCATCCCTTTATGACCACCATGTACCCATCCTCTGATGGCTACTTCCAGCAGGATAATGCACCATGTCACAAAGCTCGAATCATTTCAAATTGGTTTCTTGAACATGACAATAAGTTCACTGTACTAAAATGACCCCCACAGTCACCAGATCTCAAACCAATAGAGCATCTTTGGGATGTGGTGGAACGGGAGCTTCGTGCACTGGATGTGCATCCCACAAATCTCCATCAACTGCAAGATGCTATCCTATCAATATGGGCCAACATTTCTAAAGAGTTTCAGCACCTTTCAGCCACGTAGAATTAAGGCAGTTCTGAAGGCGAAAGGGGGTCAAACACCGTATTAGTGTGGTGTTCCTAATAATCTTTTAGGTGAGTGTATATATATATATATATATATATATATATATATATATATATCCTATTATGCACCATTGACGTTCGATTATTAATGAACTGAATAATATGATAAAAAAATTAGCAATTTTCCTTATGAGAAATGATCAATAACTTTGTGGGTCCTGCATAATTTGCACTCTCTAACTCTCTATTACTCCACATCTGCCTTATCCACCTGAAATGTGGATCATATGATCATAACTAATCAAAACTGGTCAGACTGTTTTTATTAACTGCCATAGTTCATTCAATCTCCACATGTTGGTAGAATAACTCTTTCTTTATACAAGGTTACTATGTAACATAGACTCCACTAAAGGAGATGCAGCATCGTTAAACCCAACACTCAAATCCTCTTCAAAGATCCGCTTTGTCGGAGTTGATTGTCTCCCACTTTGTGGTTTGTCTTCAATGCTGGTTTCCCCTTCTTTTAACTTTTGCATCCATCTATGCACATTGCTCTTGTGTCATCTCTGTAAACATTCTCTAGCGCAAAGGAGACCATCAACTGTGAATAAGAATTTAGGAAAACCCTGGGTAAATTCCACTTTCCCTGGTTCCCACTAGGCACAGTGTATCTAATATAATTTTTTCCTCCTAAAAACTACATGCAGAACAGGTGTTTTTGGGTGAAGTTTTCAAAGATAGAAAGTTTGTGTTAGTCTTGTCTTGACTGCAGATAGATGGCCACCCTTGGCCCACAGTTCCAGGCCTCTGCAACGCTGCAAGACACTGAGTGTTAAAACAACAAGATCAAGTGCAGCCTGAGACACTGAAGTGCTTCACCATCCTTCGGCCCATTAACTCTGCACAGGTGTGATCATTAATCACTGGTGTTTTCGCAGCTGGTCATATCCACGGCTACACACACATATCCACACAACTGTAGGCACCCACATAAACGTGGTACGTTGGAAAACATCCAGTGTGCATAATTTTGGTATGTCACATTCTATAAAAAGATATAAAAAGTCCTCTTAAACTGGAAGGTTTTGTGATGTCAAAAAATGAACCAAGATAAATCAGCTACCCTATGCAATCTTTTTTTGTGTGTGCATCGTACTGTAGAAATGTTTTATGGGGAAAGCAAAAAAAATAAAAAATTTAATCCAATAAACTGGCTGTATAAGGATTCTCATGCCATAACCAATATTTTACTTGTAACACAGCACAAAGTCTTTTTAAATAATGATCTACTGTAGCAACTCATGGTCCATCTTGATTTGTCAATTTTTTTGTTCCACCCTTCTTACAACAATGCTCTGGATCTATCACACTGCAAGTCGATCTCCCTTGCACAGCTCTCTTCATGTCATTCCGCAGGTTTTCAATAGGATTTAGAGCTTGGCTCTGACCTGGCCATTCCAAATCTTTGATCTTCTTCTTCTGAAGCCAGGCCTTTGTTGACTTGGATTTGTGATATGGGTTGTTATCATGCCAGAAGGTGAATTTTTTCCTTCATCTTTAGTTGTCTAACAGAGACCTGCAGGCTTTGTGCCAAAACAGATTGGGATTCGGAGCTATCCATTATTATCTCTATGTTGACTAAAGCCCCTGTCTCACCTTAAGAGAAACAGACTCATAGTATGATGCCGCCACTAGCCATGGGCAAGGTGCACTTTGGGGTTTTTTAGTTGCCAAACAACTCTTATACTTACTGTATGCCTAAAATTTTTTGATAATTTAGGTAGGCCTAGACATTCAGTACTGTACAGTATATACACCAATCAGCCATACTAATATTGAGATGGTCCCCTTTTGCTACCAAAACTGACGCACTGTGTTTTAACACGTTTCTATCAGTGTTAACTTTTCCATCAATTTGAGCTACGGTAGCTCTTCAATCCCCTCAGTCATCCAAGACCCTGTTGCCAGTTGACCCTGTTGCCACTTTTTCACCTTTTGTATTTCTTGTCCACTGCAGATTGAGAAATATCACACAAGAGCTGCAGTTTTGGAGATGCTCTGTCCCATGTAAGAGATTAGAATTTTCACAATATCTACACAATTACTTATCACAATAGCTAAAGTTACAATATCCCATTACAATCATCACTGGAAGGGGGTGGGATATATTAGGAAGCAAGTGAACATTTTGTCCCAGTAGTTGATGTGTTGGCAGCAAAAATAATAATAATAATAATAAGGAAATATATGGATTTGAGTGACATTAACAAGGCACAAATTGTGATGGCCCTATATTATTTTAAATAGTTTTGTCTAAACATGCTTTTTTTCTGAGAGATTGTTGTTACATGTATGGTATGAACAATATTTTCCAGATATTCATGCAGCCATTTTAAAGTTGCCATATATATTCATGGCAGGCTCCCTGATACTGTAAGTTTTCATCTTGTCCCTTGTGACTTCCTCTTCTTGTTAATATCACTGAGGTGCCCATTTTCGCCATCTGTTAATGATTGTGCCCTTCAATATCTGATCAACAGTGAAATACATTACTGTACATGCATTACATTACAGGACATGACCTTAGCAGTCAAATGAAGGAAGAAGTAGAAAGACTTAGACAGACGGGTTAATCGGAATCATCTCATTGATTGGAAGAGGCTTTGGATCCACCACAACCGTAACAAAGATAAAATAATTATTAAACAAGAATGAGTGATTTGAATTTCTACAATAACTGTGTTTTTTATAGTCTCACTGTGGGTCACAAAAGGCTAAAGTCTTTTGAGTCTGACTGATTTAACAAACCCCTTTAGGGCCATCACAAACTCTGGTCTTGAATGCAGAAACGCATTTGCAGTGATTTTGAGACGGTACTTTCCTTTCCTCTATTACATTTATCAGCCAAGTGCAAAAGTTCAGTTTAATCATTTTGCCTGTTTCTAAGAAATGTTTTTAATTAAAGGATGTAATATGCAGTAAAACTTTTCCTTTACACTTCTCTTTAGTATGTAATGTAAACTCTTTCTGTTGTCTTTCAATTTCTTTTGATATCAAAAGAGCATGATCTAACAAAGCTCAAATGGTTTGGCCCAAATTACCCCTTTGATCAAGCCAATCAGTGGACAAGACCATATTTCAGACTTCAAGCACATTTTAGCCTTATCTTGTTTGATTGAATGGGCTCCAAATCAAGAACAAGGGCATAATGATCACATCCTGGAAGTGAAATTTGGAACTTTGGTTTAACAAAGAGATGGTTTCAGCAGTTTTGGAAAGGTGATGAGAAATATCATTAACTTATCTGACTTTCAAACAACATCATCTTTAGAAATATTTTACTAGGGTTTTTGTTTTTTAAGATGTAGTCGAAACTTTTAAGGTATGCATTAACTTTTCACAAGGCTGGAAATGGCAAATTAATAGCTTGTGAATGAGAAGATACTTTTATTTGAGGTCAATAACATTGATCATCATTGATATACTACAGTATACACCTGTTGATCAATGATGGTGCAGAATCATGGGCCCCCAAGGCTCATCCATGGCCATGGGGACCAAAGACTAGCCCATCCACTCCGATCCCAAAGAACCCAATGCGGCACAAAGTGCCACAAACATTTGTGAAATAATAACCAATACCTTTTCTTTGCTTCCTTCATACCACACTTAAATCCTTGCTTATACAACACTTACTGTAGCTTTGGCAATGGAAGCTTATTGTTTTCTAAAATACATTAAAATGACCCTTCACTTAATATGACGTGCTATAATGTACTAGGGAAATATGCATAACACAAATTGGTTTTAATTATTAGCCACACTTTAACTAATCCATTCATCCATCTAGGAATCTCTGTAGTCCAACTAGGGACCGTGGAATCCAATGGTGATTATCAATGTATTGTATTTATCTTTTACAATTGTGGTGGGACATTCACACATTACAGGCAATTTGGGAACTCCAATTAGTCTAATGTGTGAGAAAAACTGAGTACCCAAAGGCCACTATGCATGGGGAGAACATGCAAACTCCATGCACACAGATCCCAAGGTGGGACTTGAACCCCTGCCTTGTGCTAACAGTGCTAACCACTAAGCCAACATGTCGCCATTTTAACCAATACAAACAAATGAATTTACAGTATGAGGAAAAACAACATACTGTATGATGTTAATTTGCAATGCCCCTCACATGGTGTACCATGCTAACAGTCATAACAAGTGACGATTTGGCAGAACACAAATACAACCAAAAACACAGATAAAAGTACATTGTGACATTGTCCAATATTGTAATATAGTCTGAACTTTAACAGTAATCACAGAGTAATGTTATAATCTCAAGTTCATTTTTTGAAGAGTGTCCACATTCAGCATCTAAATCAGTCTGTGGTATTATTTTATAAACTTGCCGCTAGATGGCAGACAACAGCAATGCTATTTAATTTTTTTCTCCAACCCTGATAGAGAATTTTACACTGATGTCCATGTACAGATTGGAATGTAAAATTATTATTTTTACCTTTTTCGAACAGAAATTTAATGGTGATTGATATTGCACACAGCACAGTGTTACTGACGTTTACACACTTGCTGTCATTGCTTACTCGCATCACAGAACATCAGGATGCACTGTTCACATAATTACCCAAAGTTGTTAAACTTTTTACTGGAGCAAAAAAGCTCCAGTAGCTCTTCAATCAGATAAGATTACAAGGGCCAGCCTTCCCTCCACATATGCACAAATGAACCTTGGCCATCCATGACCTTGTTACAGTACTTGTCAATAGTTTTCATTCCTTGGATCACTTGGTATGTCCTGACCACTGCAGACTGCAGACAAAATCCCATGATAATGGTTCCTGGAAAGGAATGCAATATACTGTATTATACAGCAAGTGACCATTCTGCTCCTGAAGTTGATGTGTTGAAGCAAAAAAAAAAAAATGGGCAAGTGGACAGATTTGTGGGTTTTGACAAGGGCCAAATTGTGATAGCAAGAAACCAAGATTGTGGGTACAGACAGCCTATTTACATACAGTAGATAAACATTTACATAGAAATACAATAGAGAGGCCACATATTTCATCATTCAAAAGATAATACTGATCAATAATACTGCATTCAGTGGTAAAGGTCCCAGATGTTACCATTTCTTTAACACAGGTCACAGAGTTATTTAATGCCCCAGCTGATATACTTCTCAGATCATGCATTTCTTAATACCTGAAAGTCCTGTTCTTTATATGATCTACTGCTGAGCCGTGCCCTGCCAGAGCTGAGCAACAAGTCAGGGCAGGGTATTTTCTTATAGGAAAATATTTATTATTTTTGTATAAGAAAATACTTATCTTATTTTCTTATATGTATGTGGTCACAATAAGGAAAGCATGTAATTGGCTTGTTTAAAGCATGGGTCAATGCAAAATTGGAAAAGGGACAAAAATGCATTTTACTGTATATTTGTACATATACACACATGCATGCACATGCACATACACACACGCACACACACACACACACACACACACACACACACACACACACACACACACACACACACACACACACACACACGCTAAATGTGTAAAAATTTATTTTGCATAATGGGTCACCTCGAAATGATTAGACAAATAATTAGATGTTATAGTGTAGTGTTATAGTGTAAAATATTTGTGGGTTTGATGCCTAGTCTTTGTATACAGTGTGTATACATACCTTTTTCCCCCTCAATGTCTGAATGAGAGAGATAACTTGGGCTTTTATACTGTATTTTGCCTCATTTGTATATTTTATGGCGGCACGGTGGTGTAGTGGTTAGCACTGTCGCCTTGCACCTCCAGGGTCTGGGTTCGATTCCCCGGCCAGGCTCGATTCCCGTCTCTGTGTGCATGGAGTTTGCATGTTCTCCCCGTGCTTGGTGGGTTTCCTCCAGGTACTCCGGTTTCCTCCCACAGTCCAAAGATATGCAGATTAGGCTAATTGACATTCCAAATTGCCCGTAGTGTGTGAATGAGTGTGTGTATGTGAGTATGTGTGTGTGCCCTGCGATGGATTGGCGCCCTGTCCAGGGTGTACCCCGCCTTGTGCCCTAAGTTTCCTGGGATAGGCTCCAGATCCCCCGCGACCCTGTATATAAGGATAAAGCGGTACAGAAAATGAATGAATGAATGAATGTATATTTTATACTAGTGTTTATGTTAATAATGATTTTAATTTTCAGAGGTGTAAAATAGTAAAATTTACACATTTACACCTCAGGGCAGATAACAGCCATGATGCTGAATTTATGTATTTAACACAAATAGGTCAAGATAAAAATTATTGACTAAAAACTACATATGTGTCCACAGCTTAAGAATAGAGAACGAGATGAATGATGGAGCTGATAGTGTTGTGACTGTCAGTAATGGGCTTCAGGATTTCAGAATTAAGAATATATAAGCGGCTCATGTATTTATAATGTGAGCAAGAAAGACCTTTAAATATACAGTATTCCAGAAAAGTTTTTTTTTTCATTCTTGTGGTATTTGGGAAATTACAGTCCCACTTAGTTTTAGTTTTGTTTCTTTATTACGGGTCATGAGCCAGGAAAGAAAACATAAGAGAAAAGCCAGGAACTAAGTCAGCCAAACCCTGGGAAAAAATTCTCAAATATGAACAAATCATAATAGCTTTATTTCTTTTGGAAGTGTTTATTGATAAATTAACCACAAAATGATTATGCGGTGATTATAAATCTGTCCAAATTTATTAAAGAGTGATTAATTTTGCCTATTTGTAATTAACAAAAATGGATAATTTATAATGAAATAATAATATTTTTTAATCCATGACTTTAATGAAATTTCTTTTTTTTTTCCACATCGTGATTTAAAATGTGAATCTATATTAAATTGTAATGTTGATAGGTATAATCTAAAAAATAAATAAATAAATAAAATAAAGTTACATTTCTGTAACCACTATACACAGGGGATGATTTAAATACACTAAATGCAGATTTGCAATAGAATTGTATAAATATCTTATTTATCTTAACTGAAAGAGCTCAGCATGTCAGAATAAATTATCACATCTGTGCTACCACGGTCCCGGGGAATAAGATCTGGTTCTTCGGACTACTGACATGCTGAGCTCTTTCAGTTGTCTTCTTGTCACCTTGTCTCCCCCTAGTGTGTCTACGTTGGTATGTCTCCCTGTGATGTCAAATGAGTTTCACCTGTCTATCACCTGTGTGTCACTATTTAAACTGGTCAAACCCATAGGTCTCTGTCCGTTCAATGTTGTGTTACTTTTGGTGTGTGTATGCTTGGTGTGTCACTAATTGCTCATTTATTCCATCTCTCTTTGGCTCTCAGGACTAAGCGGTGTCTGCAGGGACCGGGCCAGCGTGCGCTAAGGGACAGCCCTTTCAGGTTCAAGGCGGAGAGCTATTCAGGGTTTGAATCCGACCGCGGATATTGGGTCGCGTGTTCACCGTGCCAGCATGCACGCTTTTCTCCGTGACCAGCAACGAGAGATAGATAGTTTGGCGCGGGCCGTGCATGTAGTGTCAGCCAGCTGGCCACCGCACGATCCCCACACCAAGCCGCGACACCCTCACCGCCCCGTCCCGCGCCACCGGAAAGGTATGCAGGAGATCCCGAGGGATGCAAGCGATTCCTGCTAGCCTGTGAGCTGGCGGACTTTCCGAACATGACGCACAGGAAGAGCCCTAGATTGGGCCACCGCGGTATGGAACGCGGGAGGGGTTACGACGTCCCGATATCACTGCTTCATAGAGGCTCTTCGCACTGTGTTTGACCACCCAGATCAAGGACGGTCAGGAGAGCAACAGCTGATGCGAATCAGGCATGGCAGCAATCCGGTGGCGGAGTATGCGGTCAGGTTTCAGGTTCTGGCAGCAGAAAGTGGATGGTGCGACAAGAGTCTGCTCGCACGCTTTCGGGATGGGCTCAACCCGGACATTCAGCTTGCTTGCGTGCCGGGACGCCGAAATGTCGTTGGAGGTGTGCATCACCCTGGCGATAAAGCTGGACCAGCACGTGCGGGCAAAACAGCGACGCTCGGCACCCCGACCATCCCTCAAATGACAGAACCTCGCCGAAAAGATATCTACAATCCACCGCCCCTGAATCAGCGCGAAGGATCTTCATCGGAGCCGATGGACGTCGGCTCCTCTCGTTTATCAGCAACAGAAAGAGCATGACGCATGTCCGCAGGACTCTGCCTGTACTGTGGGGGGGAACAGCATCAAGTGTGATCCTGTCCGTTACTTAAAGTAACCCGCTACACTCCATCACGCACTCACATGCCTCTTTGTTTACAAGCTACATTGTCTCATAATAACTTTACCCTGTCCGTTCTCCCACTAATAGAAGCCAGGTCGGCTGGGAACTTCATTTCGTCCACTCTACTTTCCCCGCTGCGAGCTCCAGTGTCGAAGCTTCCATACCCGATATCTATTAAAGCTCTAGATGGCCAACATCTAAAATAAACGGCAGTTACAGTACATTAATTTCTGCGCCCCTGCAGTTAACTTTCCCTGGTCACACCGAGGAAATAAAATTCTATGTGCTTCCTCGATCTGATCAGTCCGTCGTACTGGGACTTCCGTGGCTCAGTTTTCACAATCCTAATTTTGATTGGGCAAATTCTCTCATCACATCTTGGTTCCCTAGATGCTCCAAATTTTGTAAACCATTATCATTGACGGTCCAAACCACCAGTATTGGTGCCCAAGTGTCAACTAACGTGCCATCTGAGTATGCGCATTTTCAAAATGTGTTTAGTGTTAGGGAAGCAGCGCGACTTCCCCCTCGTCGTCCGTGGGACTGCGCGATTGAGCTCCTGCCGGGGAAAACACCGCCTTGCTCGCGTATTTACCCATTATCCCTGGAGGAGACCGGGGCGATGGAGGAATATGTGTGCTCTTCGCCAGGGTCTCATCAGCAGGTCCACTTCCCCCGCTTCGGCAGGTTTCTTTTTTATAGAAAAAAAGGCGGGGGTCTCAGACCCTGCATTGATTATAGAGGTTTAAATGCAGTAACAGTAAAGTATAAGCATCCACTGCCGCTGGTACCAGCCGCTATCGACCAACTCCGAGGCGCATCCACCTTTACTAAACTTGATCTCCGCAGCGCTTATAACCTCGTTCATGTGCGTAAGGGCGACGAGTGGAAGACTGCGTTTAGCACTACATCTGGTCATTATCAGTATAATGTGATGCCTTATGGATTGGTAAACGCACCTGCGGTGTTTCAGGGGTTCATGAACGACATGTTTAGGGATATGTTCAACCGTTTTGTGATAGTGTATTTAGATGATATTCTAATATATTCGCGGTCATATTCCGAACACGTCCGCAATGTAACAGCCGTCCTTCGTCATCTGTGCGAGCACGGGCTCTACGCGAAGGCTGAGAAATGTGAATTCCACAAGAAGGAGACTGCATTTCTCGGTTATCGCATAGGGCCACTGGGGGTCGAGATGGAGACGTCCAAGGTGGAGGCGGTAACACAATGGCCCGAACTCAAAGCAGTAAAGGCGCTACAGAGTTTTCTCGGGTTTGCAAATTTTTACCGGCGTTTTATTTGAAATTTCAGTACTATCGCAGTACCGCTCACTACTCTATTAAAGGGGAAGACACAGCGATTAGGCGCATTTCCAGCTGAAGCTAAAATAGCCTTCCAAAAACTTAAAATCGCTTTCACTACAGCCCCAGTGCTACGGCTACCCGACCCCAATAAACCTTTGGTCGTTGAAGTCGACGCATCGGATGTAGGAATAGGAGCGGTGCTGTCCCAACGCCAAGGCCAACCCGAGAGACTCTACCCTTGTGCATTTTTTTCTCGCAAACTGACACCTGCCAAGCGAAACTATGACATTGGGAATAGAGAACTACTTGCAGTAAGGGCGGCGTTAGAGGAGTGGCGTCACTGGCTAGAGGGAGCCAGACACCCTTTCATTGTATTAACCGATCATCGAAATTGAGAATACATCCAACAGGCCAAGAGATTAAACACTCGTCAAGCCCGGTGGGCACTGTTCTTCACGCGCTTTCGCTTCCATATCACCTATCGGGGTCCAAAAAAAAAAGACAGACGCCTTATCATGTTACTATCTGACACCATAATCAAACCTAAACCCGGAACCCATTTTGCCCACTTCCATGGTAGTCGTGCCCATGCAATGTGATGTCGATGGGGAGATCAGTCGGGGGGCGCGGGACAATCGTTCCGTGCCGGCCGACTGCCCTCCTATGTTACCATGGAGGCCCACACTAGTCCTGCCTCGGGACATCCAGGTATTGCTCACACTTTGAAACTCATAGATCAAAAATACTGGTGGCCTAAAATGAAGGAAACCGTGAGAACAGTCGTTTTATCATGTACGGTCTGTGCAACCACGAAACATCCTCGTGGGTTGTCAGTTGGTAAATTAATGCTCCTGTCGAATGGACAGGCAGAGCGGACTGTCCAAGAACTTGGGAGGTACCTCCATGCATATTGTAGCAGTCGACAACACGAATGGGCAGACTGTTTAATCTGGGCGGAATACGTGCAAAATTCATTATATCACTCCGCTACCGGCCTAATGCCGTTTCAGTGTGTGCTTGGGTATCAGCCACCGCTCTGTCCATGGGATGCCACCCCCACCGATGTACCCATGGTGGATGAGTGGTTTAAACGAGCGGAAACAGTCTGGGGGGATGCACACACAAAAATTTCACAAGCTGTAGTTCGATTCAAAAAATTTGCAGACAGACAACGAACGGAAAGCCCTCCGCTCCAGGTAGGCGATCGAGTATGGCTCTCGACACGGGACCTTCACCTCCACCTCCCCTGTCGTTAGCTATCCCCCAAATACATTGGTCCTTTCCCTATTCTCTCTCAAATAAATCCTGTCTCCTTTAAATTACAGCTTCCTAGTCATATGCGCATTAACCCTGTCTTCCATATCTCCCTTCTCAGGCCAGTGATCCGGGGACCGCTAGACGAGGGCATGTCAGAGCCCTCGTTCCCCGGGGCTGTGGAGATCGTGGGCACCTCAGCGTTCAGGGTAATGGACTAATTAGAGACTAATAGACTCACGAAGGAGAGGAGGGGCCCTGCAATATCTCGTCGATTGGGAGGGATACGGCCCGGAGGAGAGGAGTTGGGAGCCAGCCAAGGACATCTTAAGCCCTGAACTCATTACAACATTCCATCTTGCACAGCCGGATCGCCCGGCTCCTCGACCCCCGGGCCGCCCCACCCGCCGACCTCCTCATTCTGGCGGTCCGTCCCTACTCCCTCCACCTGGGCTAAGAGGGTGTCCTCGCCTCCCTTGGGAGGCCGGTCCTGGGAGGGGGGGTACTGTCACATCTGTGCCACCACGGTCCCGGGGAATAAGATCTGGTTCTCCGGACTACTGAGCCGCAACTTTATCTCCCCATAGTGTGTCTACGTTGCTATGTCTCCCTGTGATGTCAAATGAGTTTCACCTGTCTATCCCCTGTGTGTCACTATTTAAACTGGTCAAACCCGTAGGTCTCTGTCCTTTCACTGTTGTGTTACTTTTGGTGTGTGTATGCTTGGTGTGTCACTAATTGCTCATTTATTCCATCTCTCTTTGGCTCTCAGGACTAAGCGGTGTCTGCAGGGACCGGGCCAGCGTGCGCTAAGGGACAGCCCTTTCAGGTTCAAGGCGGAGAGTTATTCAGGGTTTGAATCCGACCGCGGATATTGGGTCGCGTGTTCACCTGTGCATTTGGTTCTTTGTTTTTTTTTTTTTTTGCAGTTACCTATTTTGAGTGTACCTCAGATATCCCGCCTGCAGACCCGGCTCGAAGAGAGAGTATATTTTGTTTAGAAGCTGAACCTTCTAAGGGCACAGAGTTTTGTTCTCATTCTTATTTATCAATAAAACGAGACTGTTATTGCACCCTGCATCTTGTGTCCGTCATCTGCAGTAGCGAATCATGACATAAATGTTCTCAGACAGGAATGCCATCTCATATCTGCTGACATCTTCAAGATGTCAAATCCTTTTCCAATCCACATCATCTTTAAAATAATTGACAGCACCCAGAGACAACAGGTGCACAAATTTTCCTTTCCTAAGCAGTGAAGTGAAAGGAAATGAAGGAAATTAGAGTTGCTTTTTGAGTGAAGTGGCCTCCAGTATGAACAAGGCCCATGTAGTTCCTGAATGCTTCTTTTCCACAGATTGGCTGGGATGAGTGGTGTTGCCCAGCAGGGATGAATCAGAATGAAACCCCTCCAGTTCTTGTCACAACAATATGAACCCCCTTCATTACAACCACCTCACACGTCCACACACTTACAGGATGGAGTGTGTATGCCTCTGGCGGTACTTGTTAAAACAGGAGAATGGGTGTTCTTCAGTTCTTCAAGGTGTGTGGTAAACCTATACGTACAGCTTAGAATCCCAAAGGGAAATTAGAATGAGACACGTCACGGAAGAATTTATTTAACACAAGATAAGTCAAATAAATACAAAATTTTTAAATTATATTTAAAGGTAAAGATATAAAAATGTATGTATTGTATAGCATCGATATATAGTAAATAGCAAACCTGTATAGTATGTAACATCTGTGTACTGCTGTAGCTATGTACTGTATGGTATAGTGATGGTACAGTAATGTTGCAGTTCTATAGAGGGTAATATTTATATACAGAGTGAGTGAAAAGTAACTAGGCATTAAAAATTTGTAATTTCTAATACAAATTAATTAAAACAAATATTTAAATTACAACGTATAATCCGGTGGCGTCAACCAGTTTCCTCAAACGGTCTGGGATGCAATGTGTTCTGAATGAAGTCATTTGGGATACTACTGAGAACCTCCTGAATCTTTGCTTCCAAGTCCTCCAGTAAGACCTGAGCTTCTTGGAGACCATTCATGAGGTTTTCTTCACCTCAGCTAAATGTCCTGGAAAATTCTGGTCTAATCACATGCTCACAGTAAGAGCAATATGTGAACATGTTTATGTTTTTTCGGTCCTAGTTTTTACCCACCCTGCATATAGTTGTATAACACACTAGGTATTACAATCCACTGATGGGGTAGTAAGTTGTACTGTGTGTTGGCATTTACCCTGATCAGCCATAAAATGCAAAGCATTAAACCCAACATTGTGTGGGTTTTGCTTGTGTATGCCAGGGCATGACTCCATGAGCCCTTGTGGCATGACTTCAGAAGACCTCTGGAGGTGTGCTGTGGTCTCTGGCACTAAGATGTTATTGGTGCATGCTTTGGGTGCTATGGGTTGTGAGGTGGGGCCACCATGGATCGGATTTGTTTGTCAAGTGCATTCCAAGGATGCTAGTGTGTATTGAGATCTCTGGAATTTGGAGGCTGAAATAACAAACCCTGAACCCTTCCTGCTTATCCCCAGATGTGACAGGTTGTAATGCGGTGGATGTTTTGATTGATACCTTTCTGTCATGGCCAGCATTGACGTTTTTGGAACAGTTTGTGCTACATTGGTTTTTCTCTTGGAACAAGCAAAAAAAAAATTGACAGCAACTTATCCTGTGCTGCCTCCTTGAGAACAAATTATTACATAACCTTTTAAGGACTCAACAATAAATCTATCATTCTTAAGCAGAGCATTATATCAAGAGGCCTGATCACCGTCATAATGTGAATGATATGTGGCAAACTTTTGCACATGCATACATTTAAATGCAGTTAGGTAGCTGTATTCATAATTTTTTACCATTTTAAGAGTTTCAAGCTTGTAATGCATGACTACAAGTGAATATCACTTTAGTTTCCTGATTTTCTCCTGTAGCATGTTGAACTGTTCTTTCAAACCAGAAAAAGTTTCTCTCATCTGTCCATTTATGTCATCTTACTAGACAATGTGTGCTTAACTTTTCAAATTTGAGTTTCTCATCCAAAGCCATTTAAATGAATAAAATGATGATATAGTTGTATTTTTCATGTGCTCTCTCCATTACTGGTGATGTCATGCTTAGGATGAGTCAGTAAAGCAGGCTGAAAAATATTGGCAGAGATGGAGAATCAATGCAGGAGATGGTATGCACTTTAGACTGAGGGAGGAAACTGGAATACCCAGAAGAAACCCAAGAACCACTGGGAGAACATGCAAACTCCATGCACACAGAGGTGAAAATCGAACCTGGCTGGGAATCGAACCCAGACCCTGAAGGTGCAAGGCGACAGTGCTAACCACTAAGCCAATCAAAAGGCAATACTTTAAAACAGTATGAACCACTTAGATTTTACATCTGGCATACTTTGATACAACGTAAAATATATTGCATGTTGGAAATAATAGAGACAGATGATAATCAATACAACCACAAGAGTGGGAAATCTGTTCAGAGGGTATGTGTGGGCACAAAAGCTTTTAGAAAATCAAACATATAGAACATTATATTAAGAAATACTATTTACTTTCAGGACTATTATTGCTATTTTTGAATTATGTATATCCTAATTATTTTAGTTTTAATGGTTTTAGGAAAAACAACATTTAACTTTTGCACTTTAACTTCAATCAAAGTGCTCAGTGAGGCTTAACCCTGAGTCCCAGTTCAGAGAACACACCACTTGAGCTCCTCTCCTCTATTCAATTAACTCCATTCTGCTTCCTTCAGTGCTTCCAGTATCCTGACCTAGTGTCTCGGTTAATACGATCAGACACTGCTTTACTGAAGTCCATAAAGTCTTCTCATGCTGCTTCACATAATACAGCAGACCAGCATGTGCAAACCAGAACTGAGCATTCTTTAGAAAGCTCTTCCAGGAGATCAATCCAGCTTTCTTTCAGTAAAACTGACTTCCAGCCTTGAGCTGGGGTGTGGAGGTCCACTTGAAAAAAGTCAAATGGTATTACACTGTGATTGCGGAATTCTCATAACTCATTCAAACGTCGCTGAAACATAAAGTAAAAAATCCAGTATAATGGAATTTACAGGATTGTAAAAGCATTGTTTCAACTCACAGAGAGACATCAAAGGTTTAAATGAGAGACGGGTACTTTTTTTTTTTTTTTTTAATCTGGCAGTGTTATTAGTTGCTCTGTACTAATACAGTAGAACATGGATTAACTTTAAAACATGTAAAGTAACAATTCTATTGCTATTCATTTAGCTGACATGTGGCCTTCTTTAATAAATGCCATTATAGAAGGTTTATAGATCATAAATCATTAACATGGAAAATTAATGTTGTTTTCAGTTTAAGAAGATGAAAATAAAGCAGCGGATCTAGGAGCAGGTTTTTAATGCAGGTAACCCTCTACTATGTGATGTAGAAGAATTATATCAGATAGTCTGTAGCCAAAATAAAAAAATAAATAATAAAAAGCCCTGTTGTGATTGACACCTTACATTATAGTCAAATACCAACAATGTAAAGTAATAATACAGATAGTACACAAGGCTGTGTCAATTTATCTCTGCTCCTTATACTGTAGTAGCATTAGTGGTTCCTCCAACACAGGAGCCTTTGTGTTTTATAAATCCAAAAACTGTATACAGTATGTGCCAGAAACAAGTCTGTTTATGCTAATATAAAAACGACCGTTTTAAACCATTAAACACAGCAACTTTACATGGTAAGGCAAAGGTCAAGAACAGTCCTGTAAAGTCAATTTTGCTTTTTCAACATTTCCCTGAAAATTATAGATATTTTATTATCGTGGCAAAGTCAGTCTAAGAACGCTAATTCCCCTCGATATGGTGGAACACAATAAATGCTGAGGGCTTCAGACCTAAATTTGATCTTCGACGCTTTTATGAAGCCACAATACATAATTATTGCTTTTATTGCTGTATAAACTATGATGTTACCTTGTAATTTGATGGTTGCACACATAGCAATTTGGCGACCTTAGCAGTGCTTTGGCTTTGTTTGTTTGCATTTTTATGTAACGAGTTCTGCTTCTCCAAAAAGACCAGTGTGTAATTTTCGCTGGGTGTGGGATTTTTTTTCTTTTTCTTTTCAAGACCCTAAAAAAGCACTGCGAGACCATGACGCATGTGGGTTACAGCAGTGGGACTAATGACTTTTTCTTATAACAAAGTCAAACATTAGAAGGTTTTAGTCTTCCTGCCACACTGATGTCGATGTACAATCATGTTACCATGAACTAGCTCTTAATCCTGCGGTAATTATTAAAATATCACAGATGGGATCATTCACCAAGAATAAAAACTGAAAAACTGAAAGATGTTGGTTTATCTATCTAACTATATCTAACCAGACACGAGGCAAGGTCTTAGAACAAGGGGACGGAGACGTTTAAGAAGGGAAGACAGAAAGAAAGGGTGAGGAGAGGTAGTAAAGTAATGAAGGTGTGCACATGCAGGTGGTGGCAGTGCCCAGCTGGCATGCAGGGACGAGTCTGATGAGCGATAATGGCGGGCAGAGTTGCAGAGTGTGTAGCGGCTCCTGCGAGCCATGATGCACTTCACTGTAAAATATTTCAAACCAGATTAAATAAAAGATGTGCGATGGTGGTGGATTGCAAACTTTACTTTCTGTAGTTGTATTTTTAGTTGTATTTAATTGGATTTTTTTCTTATGATCTTTAACAATCTTTGTAATTAAAAATATTTTGCGTTGAATAAAAACTTCATACAAAATCACAAACCAATTTCATTTTTAAATAATACTCACCCAACATATTTCTGATGGTAAATTTTTAATTGCATACTTTGACTGCTACAAAACAAACTGCAGGCAGATTCATTTAGGTTGATTTATAGCGTTTTGCAAAATCATACGAAATTCATAGTTACAGTATATAACCAACATACTGTATTTTTGACCAAATATTCTATCATTTGTGATTTTTAACAGTCTTGTTCCTGAAAGAAACCATACACAAAGTATTCTCTAATAGCTAGTAATACTAATTGATTCTTTTGGAAATACTTATTTTACTCAAAACTGAAATCTCATTTCTCAGTCCAACCATTCATTTGCACTGAAAGTATGTTAAATAACAAAACGTTTTTAATATAGTACAATACTTCATTGTATTTTTCTTCTTTACTTTTCACACATTATATTAGCTTCACGCTAAATTCAGAGAACTTTAATGAAATGCATTTTGTATGAAAACGTAGGAACCTTGATTTCTCAGGGTGCATTTTCTAGCTAAATAAAACTACAGGAGGCAGTTTGAGAAGAAAACAATCCGACCACCGTGATTCACAGCGGGGATGGTGTCAGTGTGCTGAGAAGTGTTGGGTTTCTGCCAAATGTAACACATTCAAATTTGATCTCAACAGATCGGTGAATCTTTTCATATGTTTTCAGTTGTGCTTAAAGCATTTACTATGATAATCGCCCAACTCATCAGGATGTAATGTTATCCTGTAATCTGTTTGAACTTTTCGCTCAATGCATGCCTATGAATAAATTATATCAGTATTAGCCTTTCTCCCTAAGGTGGGTAATAAACGCCATGTTCCAGCATGCCTTGACAATGACCCTGTCCTTGCTTCAGCTCACTAGAGTAATAGCACCTGCATTAATCAAGGACTTTCTGTGAGACATTCTTAGTTAGTATTCAGCATTAAGCTTCTCATGTACTTCTCATGCCACCAGTTGTTTACTTCCTAATATATTTCCCTGACAGTGTGCCCCATGGCATTGGATTACATTTTACATACAGTATATGCTCTAGTCTTTGCCAATGTCAGTAGTTACTACAGTAATTTCTGATATTGCTAATTCCTAATGTGTCTGCATGTCCTCATTCACACTCGTAACTCTTACGCACATTCTGTTTTGTATTTGCTTTGCGCTGTGTTTAATAAACCTCCCACAATGTGTGGGAACGGGAACAGATGAGTTGTCATGTGAGAATCATCTTTTTCTTGTGATGCCAACTCCATCCTCGGCTTTAGTCACATCACAAGGTTGCTTCGGTTCCCATGAGACCCCCTGCCTAGTCTTGCTTAATCACAGCCGTTTGCTGCTCTGTAATTCCTGCAGTCATTAAGCATTTATTAAATCATGATCCTGATCCTTGTTGACCTCCTGAAGGCACTTGTCATTTTGTTTAATCTCACATGCAAGCACGCACTCATGTAGATGCACACACATGCGCACACACGCACTTATTACAACTATAAGCACTTACATTAACTTACGTGCTAAAAAGAACACTTTCTATATGAAAAAAACAGTACAGTACATTACACATTGCTATAATTATTTATACAAATGAACTGCTTTTTTTTGCAATCATTATTAAGCATTACACATTATACATACCAATGTACTGAATATACTAATATACTGTTTTTGCACATATATCGCGGGTGTTCAATTCAACACTTATATTTTCAGTAGTTCTTTTTATCTAATAATTCATAAAGTATTATATTCATTGTTACACAATATCTACAATGCATAAAATGGCTATAAAACTAATCAAAACATATACAGCATCAGTCAAAAGTATGGACACACTGTGATTTTATTAAATTAAAATTGGTTTTATTTAACTTTTAATGTTATAGGGTGGCTTGGTAGCTGGTCGTCTTGCACCTCCAGGGTCCGGGTTCATTTCCTACAGTACCTCTGTGTGCAAGAGTTTACTGTTCTCCATGTGCTTGGTGGGTTCCTCTGCTTTCCGCCTACAGTCCAAAGACATGCAGATTAGGCTAATTGGCTTTCCCCAAATTGCCAGTAGTGTGTGAATGAGTGTATGAGTGTATGAGCTCTGTGGTGGATTCTCACCCTGTCCGAGATATACCCAGCGTTGTGTACAGTATACCTTAAGTCTCTTGGGATCTAGGCTATAGGCCCTCCATGACCCTGTATACAGAACAAAACGGAATTGATGATGAGCGAGTGAGAGTGAGTTATAATGTTTCATTATTTTTAACATAACATACAGAAAATGAAAGATATCACAAATATGCAACAACACCATATGGAATTAAGCAAATAAATACAGGAAAAGAATTAGCATTATTTTGAGACATAATCGGTCCATTCAGGAAATTCTATCAACCTGAACTGTCCTCAACTGCAGGAAAGGAAAGCCAAGACATCCCTCTACTGCAGAGGATGAGTTTATTTGGAACCTATATATACAGTATATGAATGCTTCACAGTTCTCAAGTAGCACAAACATCACAAAATCTACTGTTCGGATGATTATTATTATATAGAAAAAAAAAAATCTTTTGGATACCTACAGCACTGTTTTACAGCAGTTCTTAACTCAGCTTCTGGATGACCCCCTGTCATGCATAATTTAGTGTTCTCTCTGCTCTATGATACTCATTTTAAATCACAAAAGGCTGTTAATTAGTAGATTTTTTTGTAAAAAAAAAAAAAAATTAGGCAGTGCCGAGGATCTGCTAGGACCAGGGATTTTACAGGATAAAATATGATTTAAAAGGGAAGACGGTTGGATTAGAAGGTGTGTGCGCCAGCTTTTGACTGGCAGTGAAATGAATTTATAAAATTTACATAACTGCAGGACATTTTATAGAATGTTTTATATATATATATAAAAAAAAACTATAGACCCCTCCGCCCCCCCCCCCCCCCCCCCCCCCACACTATCTCCTTCCATTGATTCCTGACCAACTGAAAGAAGTTGGTGATTGTTATTAAATGCAATCTCAGTTCTATTTCGATAAATCCATTCTTCAACTTTATGAGACATTATGATTTTTACACCAAAACGTGCTTACATTAAATGATATAGTAGTCTAATGAATATTAATGATTTATATACACTTAATCACTTCTATATTTGAACCTGATTATGTCTGAGCGTATCTCTATAACAGGGTGTTTTCACAGGCCTTGGGGCGACACAGTGTTCTCCTCAGCCTTCCATCCATCTCCCACATCCACACAGATGGGCAGGTGGCCTCTCATTGTATAACAGGCCCCCAGCTCTTCTCATCAACCTATGCTCTGATCGCAGTAATGGCCTTTAAGTATGCCTCTATTACAGCTCTAAATGAGGTCTCCTGTGGGCCTACAGTACACTCCTAGACTGCCAAAATACAGAGTAAAGCCTCTGGAAAAACTTTACAGTAATTGCCTGAAAAAAAAAAAGAGAGGCAGATCTGGGAAAGAAAAGGGTCGTTAATCACGCAAGGGTGCAGACACAAACAGCTGTGTGATCAAATATGCACGTGTGAACATTTACCACATATGTCACACACCAGGACTGTATGAGTCACATGATTCTTCATGTATTTCCACATTTGCCTCCATTCGTTTGATACTCGTGATACTTTGATCTAATGTGTCCTACAAAGTAAGACAGAATCCAGTGCAAGCATGTCACTGAACAGTTATCCTTTCGGAAATAAGCCTGTTATTGTGCTGATGTTTTTTTTTTTCATTATATTAAGGAAATGATGTTATTAGGATGTTTAACATTTACCATGTTTATACTGAGCATTACAATCTTTACAGAAGGTTGTCATGCCAATTTATTTACCTTTGTATCAGAGGTGATTGCGTGAATGATAATACTATTTGTTTCTTGCATACGTGTTGTCTCGGCATTTGACAGTTTTTCTGTGGGAAATAAATTAAGGATGCAACATTTATGAGGAGAAATACTGTAAGTCAAACATATGATAGAAAATGGCCTAGGTTTCAGCAACAAGATGTAAAAAAAAAAAAAAAAAAAGAGAAAGAAACTCTTTAGGAAAACATCAGTAGTAGTTCCCAGTCCTGATCGTGGAGGACCCCCGTCCTGCACAGTTTTTCCTGCTCTACCACACTCACTGCAGTAAGGGTTGTTAATTAGAAAATTAGTTAAATCAGGTGTGCTGGGAGCTGAGAAAACATTAAAATGTGCACAGCAGGCGGTCCTCCAGGATCTGCAGTTGGGAATCACGGATCCAGTAAAACATTTTCACTCTGGTGAGTTGAAAGTTGTTTGTTAGTGAGTTATCAATCGCACTCTCTCATCTATACAAATGTATCCTGTATTCAGGGTCACGGAGGGCCTGCAGCCTATCCCCGGAGACTTAGGGCTCAAGGCGGAGTACACCCTGGACAGGGTGCCAATCCATCACAGGGCACACACACACACTTACTTATGCACTCATTCACACACTAGGGGCAATTTGGGAACTTGGGAATTAGCCTAACCTGCAGGGCTTTGGGGAGGAAACCTGAGTACTCGGAGGAAACCCGCCAAGCACGGGGAGATGGGAATCGGAGAGGCAAGGTGACAGTGTTAACCACTACACCACTGTGCTGCTCGGTGATTTATCAATTAAAAAAATAAAAATAAAAATAAATAAAAACACCTGAATGCATAAACAAACTTTTACAACCAGGTAAATATTTTCACACACTTTAGATTGTGTAAATCTATTATGCCTTACAAAAAATTTGTTCAGTTAATTTTTTAACTATGACTTATTATCAGTGTTAATTATCATACTTAATTATATCATTATTAAGTAATAAATTCTTATACATTTCTTTTTTCTCCCTAATCAATTAATGAATCAATTGGCGAACAAGCACAAGTATTATTATTATTAATAATAATAATGATGATGATGAGGATGATGAGGATGGTAATAATAATAATAATAATAATAATAATTATTATTATTATTATTAGTAATAATATTTTCTTGTTTTTTTATAGTTTGTATAGCTAATATACAGTAAAGTATACAGTACTACCAATCACATGTTCTTTTCAATAATTTCGGTCAATTTTATGTAAACAAAACAAACAACAACAACAACAACAACAACAATAATAATAATATGCTATGATTCATTACTATATTTCATCACATAAGATAATAGACGTTTTTAGGTAGACATAGTAATGTACCTCACAGTGGAAACTTGTATTTGCAGTTGAATTTGGGAGCCTATCCCTGGAGACTTAGAGCATGGACGAGGTGACAATCCATCACACTCTCATTCACACAATAAGGAACAGATCTGCAAGTCTTTGGACTGTGGGAGGAAACCAGAGTGCACAGAGATGGGGAATCGAACCCGGACCCTGGAGGTGCAAGGCGACAGTGCACCACTACACCACCGTGCCACAAATAAAATACAAATAAAAAATATTAATTAATATTTGCATAATGATGAAATAATATACAGTAATGTAATTTATGTAATGTAATGAATTATTACAACAAAATCAGTTTAATAAGAAAGGCCAGAAAGGTATGTGAATGTAAATGTGAATGTGAAGCTTAGAAGAAGAATACAATACCTTGATTAACCACTCGTTATAACCTTTCAGAAAGCACACACATCAAAAGGTGCAATGTGACAGTACTAACCACTAAGCTACCGTACTGCCCAATGTGAACACATATCATGTTATAATACATCACTACACACATTGATAGAATTGTTTATAAACATGTACTGCATCTTTTTTTTTTAAAGCAATGATCATTACACATTATGTATAGATGATGTATTTCTGCATATACAGTAAGATGGCACACACAGTATGAAATTTCTTGTGAATAAATGCATGAAACCATTACAATTACTGAAGCTTTCAAACATATTACAGTGAAGAGACTCTTAATCACAGTAAAACATTTGAAAGGTGCAAACGTTCTAAAGAGGGTCGATAACTCTTGCGTACATGCGTGAATGATGACCTTGGCTGAGGTGGCTCGGAGCTCACTGCAGTCGTTCCCATGAACATTGAGGGAGTGGAATGCCTGATCCTTGAAAATCATGAAGTGTTGCCTTTATTTGACAAGATAAATGAGTTTTGTCTAGCAGTCAGGACTTAAACATTCATTCTACTCTTTATGAACACAAGAGGGCGCTCTACCTCAGATTTTCCTTTATTTCAGATTTTAACTACATCAGAAGTAATGCATAGAGACGGAACATAAAAAAATGATATACCAAACATTTTTGAGGATATTAATCTTTTTAGTCAGAAAAAAGTAAATAATAATAATAATAATAATAATAATAATAATAATAATAATGGCGGCGCGGTGGTGTAGTGGTTAGCACTGTCGCCTTGCACCTCCAGGGTCTGGGTTCGATTCCCCGGCCAGGCTCGATTCCCGTCTCTGTGTGCATGGAGTTTGCATGTTCTCCCCGTGCTTGGTGGGTTTCCTCCGGGTACTCCGGTTTCCTCCCACAGTCCAAAAGATATGCAGGTTAGGCTAATTGGCGTTCCTAAATTGCCCGTAGTGTGTGATTGGGTGTGTGAGTGTGTGTATGTGTGTGTGCCCTGCGATGGATTGGCACCCTGTCCAGGGTGTACCCCGCCTAGTGCCCGAGGTCTCCTGGGATAGGCTCCAGGTCCCCCGTGACCCTGAACACAGGATTAAGCGGTATAGAAGATGAATGAATGAATGAATGAATAATAATAATTTATATATATATATATTATTATTATTTTTTTTTAATCTTGATTAATAAATGCCCTGAAGGTCTAATAGGGTCATATGGAAAGCAAGCTAAATAAATTGTTCACACTCTCCAGGTGATGTATTTCAAAGAGGCCCCGTCTTAAAATAATCAAACCTGTGGTTTTTGCATTGGACAGCTGTTCTCCCTTGGGCTTCTATCAACTCATCTTTGTGTTCCATCACCTGTGATGCTTCTCTATAGCTGGTCTTCAAAGGTCTCATTACTTTTTGCCCTAAACTGCAGAACTAACACCCTTCCCCCAACACACACTTATGCATCACCATCGTGTTATGAGTTATCAAGAGCAAAAAAAAAAAAAAAAAAACACAGATCAGGACTAGAGGCTAACTTTGGTCGCTCCTTAAAGAGCACTGAAAAATGCTTCCAGGGCCTCTTAACTGCTTTTTTTTCTCATGCCTCAATTTTTCCTTCCTCACAGTCACACTCTGACGATACTTTTCCTGCACTTGACACATTAATGAGGCTCAGAAAACGACATGCACTGCGCTCTTTCTTCTTGCTCTGTCTTTGTTTAGCCCGATCTCTCTGTGTCCCCCCCTTCCTTCACATGCAATGTCTTTCCGTGTCAGAGCCTAATCAAACAAAGTCGCGTGCTGGTTGCCCAGCGACGTGGCGTGACCTGTGGAAACTTGCTCATCAGTGGCCATTTTAGTTGCGTGTGTGTGTGTGTGTGATTGTGTGTGCTGGCTATGATTCAGATTTCACAGAATTGATAGCATTTTCTAGACAACATGGAAAGACGTTGCAGCACAAACTTTGGCTAGCTGAATGCACTTCCTGGTAAGTTGCTTAAACCTCCCTCGGCCCGTCTTGGTCATTTTAAAGCCAACCATCTGCATGATGGTACTGTCGGGATTTGAGATTTGTTCCTGGAGCATTAGCCACTTCGACTCGGCATGTTCTCCAGCCATTCGAGCTTCCTGTTGGCTTTGGAGGGGAAGCAGAAAAGAGAGAAGGCGAGAGACGGAGAAGCCTGTAGAGGCAGGCCCCATGCAACAGCTAACACAGATGTCAAAGAGAAGCCTGCATGTGTTGCTGTCAGGTACTTCTGTGGATGGGGGCTTTGTTTTCCCCTCCTTCTCTGACCTTTCCACCATGTGCCTGCAGGCATGAAACATCACACACACACACACACACACACACACACACACACACACACACACACACACACACACACACACACACACACACACACACACCCACACACACACACACACACACACACACACCAGTGGGAAGTGGCTCTCTATTTCCAGCAAAGTCCTAATGATTTTGTGGTTTCCCTCTTTATTGTTTTCTCATAATCTTACTCTTAACTAATCCCTATTTGTTGCCTCGGTGCATCCTCTATAATATGTGTATGTAGTAAATTTATCTGGATATTTTTTTTTTAAGTGAAGATGGAATTAATTTCTATATCCATGCCTCTGTCTTTATAGAGATTTAAAAGCAAATAAAAGCAGAATTTAGCCACAAAAACCTTCAACAAATTTCACAGAAACCTTCAACAAATATTAGTCCCCCAACATGTGACTAATATCAGCTATACAGTATATTCTATATAAATATTCTATTGATAGGAATAGAGGAACTAACCCAGCCATCACATGCTGCTATGAACGTTTTGACATGAATGAGATTAAAACTGCAAGTCAAAGGTCAATTGTTTCTTTTGATCTTATTTAGTTAAAATGTCTATTATTTGAATGTATGATACATTGTAATATAGTATAGTATTGAATAAGCTGCCATTGAAATCTGTAATTTCATTCCAACCGAGGAGGAGCCGTGTTGTCTGGTCCACTTGTGGATGCAGTTTATAAATCACAGTCTGTCAGTGGTGACCTGTGACAACAAGTTCATTCATAAGAAGTACTCTGTTTTTGGCAAAATACAAAAAGAATGTTTCATCTCTAACAATTTCGACTTGCTTGTTTCCAGCAACACAGGTCTATTGTTAAAGGGGGGGAAATCCATCTTGAATAAGTCGCATATTCAATGTGGAAATGAATTTCATGGTCTGTATTTTATGGCCTCTTTTTTAGCTTATTTTCATGGTCTGCATTATCTTTAGTTACGGCCAAAACATTTTATTTTTTATGTTATACTGTACATATACAGTAATACAGAAAATATTTGCACCAAAGAAGCTATTTCTAAAGTTTATGCAACATGGAAGTGAAATCTTAAATCGTTAACTTCAGTCATTTCATAGAGATATGATTTTATATGTGCCCCCAAAATAGCTATTTTTCATCATTATAGTTTATATATTTATATATTTATTATAGTTTGTCTCGATTCAAACTATAATAAATTATAAAGCAAATTATTCAGTTCATGACTCTAAAAGTATATGGCTTGTGAAATATGTTGCTTAAATAAAAGCATTGCATGCAAAAGTTAAGTATTCCCCCCCCAAATTAATAACAACAGTGGTATTGTTATGCTCCAAATTAGCCACACACCTTATGTTACATAAAACATCAAACATAGAAATGATAGTTTATTCAGCTGAAATTGCTTCTTGTAATCTGCCCAAAAATTACTGCTTACAAATATATTTGATTAAAATTCCAGGGTATTGCATGAGAGATGGTTTTTGTTAAAAGCTTAAAAAGCAAAAAATCTGTAGTGTCCGTAACCATGTCAAATTCATGTTGCAATATATTGACAATTTAGCATTTTAGAATAATTTTTTTTTCAGGTTTATGTTTTTTTTATGTGAAATCTAAATTGTCCAAGTTTCACCTGAATGACAATTAAAATCGTTGAAAGATTTGAATAATAAAAAAAATTAAGTTACAGACACTACAGAAAAGGGCATGAAATTGTATTTAGCAAATGTTTTTCTTTTTATTTGATAAAAATATAAATGTGTAAGCATATTTACTGTACAAAGAATCATACATGGATCTGAAGAAAAGAAGCATTATTTTGTATTAAAAATGGTGTTATATGATCCTATCTGAAATTTAAATTTTCACCTACTGTAGGTGAGACACTTTTAAGCACCAATACCATGTTTTGCCCATTAACATTAACATTAACCACAATACTATTCACCTAGTTTGCTTCCTAAAGAGAGAGAGACAATGCAGCAGTGCTTTAATCCTTCTCATTTCACCTCTTCATCTGTCCACTCTACTTAAAGAGATCAGCACACAAAGGTTCAACTGATCAACACCACCATCACCACATCATCCTAATTATGTGACATTGAACATTAAAACTTTGAAAACATTGAAAAAGGTTTATTTTTAGGAGCAAACCTTAATGTTATCATTTACATTTGAGATTGTTCTCTCCTGTTAAACACCACTGTAACTGTGCTGGCTGTGTGACATCAGTGCAGCCCCAGATGTTAACTTCTCCCAAGAACTCCGCATATACCCAAACAACCAACAGATTAGTACAAAAATGACTGAACACATCATAAATCATCCAGTATAAAAATGTTTCATGTGTTTCATAATGGAGGTTTCCTTTAATACATTAAATTGTATTAAAAATATATATCAAATAAGATTTGAACCTTGAACCGCCAGGGTCTGGGTTCGATTCCTGGCCAGGCTTGATTCCCGTCTCTGTGTGCATGGAGTTTGCATGTTCTCCCCGTGCTTGGTGGTTTTCCTCCGGGTACTCTGGTTTCCTCCCACAGTCCAAAAGATATGCAGGTTAGGCTAATTGGCGTTCCCAAATTGCCCGTAGTGTGTGATTGAGATTGGCACCCTCTGCAAGGTGTACACTGCCTTGTGCCCTGAGTCTCCTGGGATAGACTCCAGGTCCCTGCGACCCTGAATACAGGATAAAGCGATTTAAAAGATGAGTGAGTAAGTGAGTGATTACAGTACCTGTTTGACCACAGATTTATGGCAGGTCCCAGATTGGAATAGTAAGTTTCTGACCGCAACCCAAAAGCCATGTGGTGTGTGGTTAGATTTACCTACACTGCACCTTTCAGGAATACACACATCCACACACACACACACACACGGTAGCTTGTGCCACTGACAAATTTGGGGTTTAAGGAAAGGAGTTTGTGGTGCCACACAACTGTTTTTATGTGAGAATGCCACGGAACCCATTCTTTGACATTCTTATATCTCAGAGTGCTGTGAAAGGGAGCGAGGGAGAAATTGAGAGAGCTAATGTGTTTACCCTGATTATTCATCAGAGGGAAAAATGCAGCAGATTTCGCACAGGTGCCAAACTAAACAGGCAATCATACTTACCAGCAGCGGAGTCAGGTTTGTTATGGAATGTGAGGGGTAATAACTGCCAAAGAAACATACCGTTACCATGGCAACGGCCTGAAAATACAGTCCAGCCAATCTGATTTCTCCATATTTTCCCCCAAGACTTGTTGAGTTTGCTGGAATTCTGAGGAATGAATATCATCACGTCCTTAAACACGGTACCACAAAGAGCATATTCAAGAGCAACCCTTTCCTCTTTCACTGCTACGCTACAGATTATGCACAATGGCTGACTAAAAGCTACCGCAATGTCATCACCATTGTGGGCTTAAACAGAACGAAGAGAGACTTCAGATTTTCTTACATGGAAAAAGTGAAATTCTATATCACACGTTAATGCCGTTCAGAAGGGGAGAAAAATCACCAGTGTTTGCAAAATGTTGCCTGAATTGTTTTTGTACAAAGCTGGTCTGTTATTTGCACAATAAGAAGCTTGTCTGAGTTTCAATTTGTGGCTTTTCCTAAGCGTCTTGAGAGTAAACTTCAGTTTGTAGCTGTTGTTTTGTTGGCCTGGCCTAGGAGACTGAACGTTCAGACACCAGAGGCCTGGGTGTAGCCATTACGGCTCATGAATGGGCCTCTGTTGACATTCGGGCTGGGAGTCAGTGTAAAGTATTTGTAAATGCACGATGGAGATAAGCCATGTAATGAGGTGAAGTCAAGAGGCCCTCGGCAGAATATCAGATTTTCAGGAAAGAAAAAGTGTTGCTTGAGAACGTTGCATAAACTGAACGCTGTACTCGCCATCGCAAATGTTGTGTTGACCTTCAATAGAAACGAGATATAATACCGAACTTCCTCGGGCCCTTAATTTTAAACAAAGACTGTAGTAAGTAAGACTGTTGGGTCTCTGTTACTGTATCTGTGGTACTGTATCTGTGGTACTGGTGCCACTTTAATTACAGTAATCCTTCAGATTGAGGACTCTGGTATACACTCTGTGATTGTGGAATACAGTGGGGTTAGAAGGAATAATGCTGCATTTTAATGCGTGCAATAAACCGAGCACTGGGTAAGTCTACATGTGTTAGCATTTAAGTGTTGCTATAGGCCGTAGGTTATACAATACATGACAATGTCTGTCTGAATAATGAAAAAAATATGAATGTACCAACATGTTTCTGATTAAGTCAATTTCCACTCAAGTAAAATACATAATACATATGTATACATACATATAAATAAATACATAAAAACAGACATAAAAAAATCTTATGTATTTTTCTTGAGTAAAAAAATCAAAATAAAATTCTTGTCCTTTATTGTAAGTTATTGGCACAACTCTTTCTGCCCTTTTTGCCCTTTCTGCCACAACCCCCACATATTTCTCCAATCTTGGGACTGGCACTAAGGATACCAGGTTAAATGTCTTGCCCAAATGCCCAACAGTGGCAACCCAGCGGTGAAAGGGTCAAGAATGTACACAGCATGACAGCAGATTTTCTTCGAAAAATGTTGCGAAGTAGGATAAGTATGTGAGTTTCTTAAGAGCTGTTTTCCAGTTTAGAGGATTGCAAAAACATTTTGGACAGTTATGTGGGAGTAACATAGAGTTTGAAATCCATTTATGTGTAAATGGATTCCAGTCAGTTTTTATGACTGCTTTTAAGATTTTAGGTTTTGGCCTTTGCCTTTTTTTGTTGTTGTTTGTTTTTTGCATGGCCTTTTGCCTGAACAGCCATGAGAATGCTATGACACTGGGTGAGGGGTGGAATGATAGGGGCCAGTTCTATTTGAATGAAAACCGAGAGAACGATTAGCCTCACCATCAATTAGCCACAAAAAAGCCCTTACTCTCTAATGCCTAAAACATAAGAACCATGAAGGCTGTTTGACTTTTCCCCTCTTGTTTTTTTTTCTTCCACAGTTGGCGTCAGGCACAGTGGCATTTTCTGGGACCCTGAATGCCGTCAGTTGCATGCTATCTTGGCGGCTCTGTGTAGTTGGGCCAAAAATGTGCTAGAATTGCAAGCGAGACTAATGGCCTATTAGAGGAAGGCCAAGATGGCTGCCTAAGAAATCGCACAGCACTGACAGTTTATCCAGGCGCCCAGCAATTAGAGGCACTCGAAACAAAGGCTGCTTAAAGGCAACCTCAGGATTTATCCTTGGAAAATCGACGAGTGTGCTCATAGTATAGCTGCTGCTGCTGCTGTGTGTGTATGAACTGTAAGTGGGGACAAACGGTGAAAGGGGAACAAATCGAAAAGCTGTTCCAACTGCTGCGGTTTACCCAAAACCAGTTCCAGACTCCACGGGAGAAACCAGGCAGGCGGCTGGGATGCGTCATGTGACCTGTCTTCCCCTCTGTTAAGCCCATCTCGAGTTCCCAATGGACAGCCTTAAAAATATGGGGCGCATATATAGATTTATAATTTTTTTCAAAGTGCACATTTTTGCCAGCCAAACTGTATCCGTTTCTTGGCTTTAATTCAATGCACATTCTTATCAAGGCTCGGAGACACAACCATTCGAAACAAGATGCGAACAGAAGATTTGATTCTTTTTATCATTTCATATCTTGGCGTGTGATTAAAGGTCTTGGATGTCAGTCATAGGAGTGCAAAATTCATGAGAGGCATAAAGAAGAAGAATTAGGAGCAGATGGGAAAGTGTGGAGAAGCAAATCATAATTCAAAAACATCTGGGCTGTGAATTGAGTTTGGACGGTTAACGTTTTGCTTGAGCAGGAAACAAAAAAGGCAGAGGTGAAATTTCGACGTCATAAATGACTTATTAAGCACGCGTATATTATAAATAATTACTGTTTACTGCTGTTATAGGTGTGTGTATACTGTACTTGAAATAACTTCACTAACTGTCCAGGCACAGGCATTTTATATAAAAACAAACAGTGAAAACATGTTCTGTAAAAGCACCACATATGGAAAGCACTTGCCTTTAGGTTATACTGTATAGCAATACATTCCCTTCTAAGGCTTTTTCATTTCCATCCACATGCTCTTATTATTTGCCTTGCTTCCATCCATCTGCACGCTCGATCATCCCAGATGCATTTCTACGCCTGCAACTTATTTCCCAATAATGACCTGACCTCAGCCATGACACATGCGCCTTTATTTTATAGCCTTTATTTTATATCCAGATCTAAACCATATGACATGTTTCTGCTGTTTCTTAGCTAGGAGTTAATAAAATAGGAAAATCCCATTTTATATTGTACATAGAAATGAAAATAAGAAATAAAGTGAGGACTAAATCTTAAGGTAAAATCATGACAGTTAGAATAGACCTTTGCAGTATATTGTTTTGTAACAGTTAACACAGTTCCCACTTTTCGTTATCTTGTTTTTCCTTAAAATATGTCTTTTCTGTACAACACGCATTCTAGTGACGTACTCTGATTCACTTACTCATCGTCTTTACTGCTTATCCTGTACAGGGTCATGGGGGCATGGATCCTACCTCATGGGACTTGGGGCCATAGGCAGGGTACACCCGGGACAGGGTGGCAGTCCATTGTGGGGCACAAGCACACATGCTGACACATAACTCACTCAATTTGGAAGCCTAGTCTGTTTGTCTTTGGACTATGGGAGGAAACCAGAGCTCCTGGAGGAAACCCCGCAAGCACCACACACACACACACACACACACACACACACACACACACACACACACAAAGTGGGGGGGGTTCTATATTGTTCTTTATACTTAAGAAAATGAAGAAAAAAATATAAAGAAAAAAATTAAACAAAAGTTAAATGAATGAATTAATGATTTAATTAATTAATTAATTAATTAATTAAGAAAACCAAGTGCAAATTGCTTAATACAATGTTTAGTAAAACCCACAAAATGTATCCAAGGTTTCTGATGCGTAAAAAAAAAAGATAAAAAATGTATTTTATTGTAATTCTCTCTCTCTCTCTCTCTCTCTCTCTCTCTCTATATATATATATATATATATATATATATATACATTTCTTTTTTTTTTCAGATAGCTCATATGAGAGTTGGATTGATGATTGATATGTTTCATATTTAGAAAGGAAAGTCCACCACATACCATTTTCATACAGATTTTTCTTTTTTTCTTTTTCTTTTTCTATTCTGCTTTATTTACACAATGGATCTCTTTATCCTCATCAGAACAATCCCCTGCTGGCCACTCTAATAGGAAAACCTGTACCCCTACCCGGCCACAACGTTACAATTACCTAATCAGGCAATTATGCTGCAGCGGTGACCTGCATAAAATCACGCAGATCCAGAGCAAGAGCTTCAGTTAATGGTCAAAATGGGGGTACATGTGATCTCCATGATTCTGACCATGGCAGCTTCTTGGTGCCAGACAGACTGGCATGATTTTAATGGTCAGCTTGGTAGGAGGAGATTGAACAGATTGCTTTAAGCTGATGTGAAGTGTACAGAAACTCAAATAACAACTCTTTACAATTGTAGTGAGCAGAAAAGCATCTCACACCA
The DNA here is from genome assembly GCA_030522415.1 of Channallabes apus. Classification (NCBI taxonomy): domain Eukaryota; kingdom Metazoa; phylum Chordata; class Actinopteri; order Siluriformes; family Clariidae; genus Channallabes; species Channallabes apus. Next base: position 23,638,826 of record CM060122.1, on the reverse strand, counting down.
CTTGTAATCTTGAAACGAACGGGCTACAATACCAGAAGACCACACGTGTTCCATTGCTGTCAACCAGGAAAAGAAATCTGAGGCTACAGTGGGGACAGACTGAGCCAAACTAGACAGCTGACGAATGAAAACAGACCAGGCAATGATTTTCCAAACCTTCCACTACGTATACTGTATGAAGTATTTTTTTCCCAGGCTGGCACATAATTCTTAAGATACCATGTGATAAAGGCTACGCGAGCCAAAAATCCTTAGCTAAACCAGTGTTGATATATAAAAAGCAGTTTTCCGGTAATCCATCATCAGTAAGAGGCCATTTCGGTCACTCACAGCGAATGACCTTGCCTGCATGACTATGCAGCTTTCAAAACCACTCTGTATTTATTCCAAGTGTGAAGGGCACAGGCTCCCATGTTCCCGGTGCCAGTCAGCATTAAAACATGCAATTTTAACCTCAACAGGAGTCAAAAAAGGATCTGGAGCTTGCCTTATATAGACGTATGCATATATTTATATACTGTATGTGATGAACAGCCTTATTTAAAACTGCCATTCTCTTCCTCTAAATAGGTCTTCAAAGAGCCCATTACTGGATTAGCATTACAGGCGCTCAGTTCTCCCGGCGTTCCCCTGCACTCGCTCTGTTTTGTGGCCCGCCGCAACGTGCACATGTTGCTGTTTATTTCCATTCTGTCTTGTGTGAATCTGATTACAGGTCGCTAAGTCAATATTTAGCTTTTGTGGCGGATCATAGCCGGTCAGTTTATTTTCCCTCTCGCCGCCGGCTGCCAGGACGACGTGACAAATAAAAAAATGCCACACAGTGCGGAGGAAAAGGAAGGGAAAAAATGGCTGATTTGTCTTTATTGAAAACATAAGGCGTTCGATTGCCCAGTTCAGCTTTGTGTCTAGTTTGGCGAAGGAAGTCAACATGGCATTTAAAAATTTATCTATTTCTTAATTTTTACCCAGAATCATTATTGTGCAGTGCATGTCTTTGGTTTTGGTTAAACGTGTAGTTGGATTAAGATCATGTAAACATGGTAGTGTGACACTTCTCTCTGTCATCTTTCCATTAGATGATTCATTGTACATTTTTGTTGTTGTTGTTGTTTTTGTTTTATTCTGAAACGACCTCCCATTGTGTATCATTATTGAAATGAATGTCAAAGGGAACAAGAGTTTATTTATTAAATTTTTTTTTTATGTGCAAGCTGCATACATGGTGTACATGAGATTTAGGAAACTCTGCACTCTTATTACCCAGCAGTGATAAAAAACGAAATTCAGCTTGAGCTCACATGCGGCCCCCGAGGCTGCACAGATTTGAAAGTTATTAAAAATAGAGAGCGGTATTTTTCTTTCATTCATGACTCTGTTACAGTGAGAGAGTGAGAGCGGACCACACACGCACATCGAGACTTACACATGCCTGCATATGCACATGCTCAACCGGGAACACACACAAACTCAGACTTTGCTCTTGCTTTTTTAATAACAACAGGTCATATTTTCAACATCATTTTCTTATCAAATATTTTTTCTATTCTTTATTCAAGATGTAGATCTGCTGTGCTGACGAGTTTTAATGTACGTCTGTGTAAATATTGAAAAACAATTTCTGCTGTGCCGGATGAAAAGCTGCACATTGGTGCCTAAAGAGAACTATATGCAGATGCAAACCCACAAACCCAGTCATTATCATGTAAAGTACATATTCATGGAAATAAAGAGATGTTAAACCCAAGTTTTTTTGCTGAAGTTCTGCATGTTTTTATGTGTATTCAACTGAAATACTTCTTAAAGAAACACACAACTGACCCATAATGAAAACAACATGGCCCCTGTTTCCACACACACACACACACACACACACACACACACACACACACACACACACACATATATACATACTGTATGTGTGTGTGTGTGTGTGTGTGTGTGTGTGTGTGTGTGTGTGTATGCACACACACACACACACATGAAATTTGGGAACGCCTATTATCCTAATGTCTTTGAACTGCAGAAGGAAACTGGAATACCCAGAGGAAACCCACCAAGCACGGGGAGAACATGCACACAGATCCCATTGAAAAACAATTTCTGAAAAGCTGCACATTGGTGCTTAAATAAAACTATATGCAGACGCAAACTCACAAACCCAGTCAATATCATGTAAAGTACATATTCAAGCTCAAGTTTCAAGTTTTATTGTCATATACAGATAACAATGAGGCATCATTACCGTATTGAAATTCTTCATGGAATTTCCATTTCTTTATTTCCATATTCGTGGAAATAAAGAGATATGTCATCCCATGGGAATCGAATCCGGACCCTGGAGGTTCAACGCAACAGTGCTAACCTCTATGCCATCGTGCCGCCACATACACACACATAAAATGTATATAATGAAAACAGCATTTTCCTCTCTCTCTCTCTCTCTCTCTCTCTACACACACACACACATACACATAAAGTAGATGCTCAGGAATGTACAGTTCAGCCTCCGCAGGAGAGAACAGACAGCGCTCATGAATCTTCTCCCTCCTGCATGTATTTCTCCCAGTTTCTCCACTGCAGGAGGAAAACTCTAAATCCAAAGTCATATCTGCAAAAACGAGCATTCCAGTTCCGCCAAGCTCATGGGAGCCCACGTCTACGTCTCCACCCTCTTAATGTGATTGATAATGGTCCAATAATAAGGAAGTAGATTAACCTGCACCCCCTCTACCCAAACCCCCAACTAAAAACAACTAAAAAAAAATCACTTACAACTCGGCTCCAACACATCTGGAATTCATCTAGATGGTAAAAAAAAAAAAAAGAAAAGAAAACTTAGGGTGGTGGGGTATGAGGCAGCAAAGACCCTCAAGCGAGGAGTCCCTTGCCATGTGTTCTCTCAGATGGCAAGATAAACTTGTAGACTTGGGAAAGAGAAAGAGAGAGGGGGAAAAAAAACCGTTCCTGAGGGTTAGTTTGCTATGCTTCTTTCTTTTTTCCTCTTTTTTTTTTTTTTTACACATTTGGAAAGGCGCATTTTCCCAAAATCAGACCTCTTAAAACACTTCATAATGATCCCGCACAAGTCAGAGCATTCTCCTTTCATTATAATGTCAGAAGACAACAATGATTAACAGCAACATGGTGTAATAAGATGCCTCGTAGCAAATACTTTTGTCAGAGTAATTTTCTACATGCATATTTGGAGCCTCTGTCATCTTCGTAGACCACAAAATATGCTGAAAGATATATTACTGTATGTTTCCTCTGGGCACTCTATTATATCATTTGAGTTCAATGCGTGTGGGCCGTAACCTGCTGCCGGTCATTATGTATGTATGTAAGGAAAGGCAAGTGAGCAGGAAGAAGGCGGTTTCTGTGGTGATTTTTTAACTCACGTGACAATTTTTGTTTTTTATAGCAAACATTGGATATCTTGGATTTGGCCGTGTCTTCACTCCAAATCGAGATTCGAAGGGTTGCTCTCCAACCATGCAGTGATTTGTTATAATAAATATTATTACTACTGCACTATGAGTAATGTATACAGTGTATTTATAATGGCAATTAACACTTCATGAAGATAATGTTAAAAGTAATACAAGTAACCCAACATGAAATGCGACACATATACACACACACGCACACACACAGGATTTTGCAAATTGTCAGCATTAATAGGGCACTGTTTACAGTTTTAAAAGCCGGAGTCGACCCTGCCAAACCGGAGGGGGAAAAATGAATCAGTTTAGTTGTCCATTCACAATCAGCAGGCCATTATGATAGCAAACTCAGGATTTGGCGGCCACAAAGCATGCTTGGGACTCAGGATTAAAGCATGTAGACATTTTAGATAACATTTAAATGGGAGCAATTTTGATCGGGGCCTGATTTTGGGACTGCGCTGATTTTCTCAGTGGATAAATGGCATAGGATGTCCCACGCCCTCCAGCCAGGCCACAACAACCATGACCTTTTACACACAGTTTTCCTTTTTTATGTACCAGTACATAGACTAGGCTGATTTTTTTTCTCCTTATAATATAAATAGTAGCACAAGACAGGATGGATAGAAAAAAGTTAAGACAAAGTAGACAAAGTTTTTGACGTTAAAGTGCAATGTCTTTCACTAGTGAACATTTGTATATTTCACATTCCTTTCTAAATTAACAACAATTTTCATTAAAGCACAAAAAGTTTTATTTGAATACTACAACTTTCAATTAAAAGCATTTGACGTGAGCAATAATGATATTAGAAATATGTATGGTTACATAACTTTCATAATTTTTGATAAAAATAAAACTTATAAAAATTTAAAATAAAAATTTAACATTTCCTTTCTTTGTTCAAATAGCTTAAGAATTCTTCTAATTTATTTCTCTAATTTTAAAAGCAAAAATAAATAAATAGATAACAATCTAGGAATTTATTACATTTTTAATATCTTACTTTCAGCAAAACTAAGTGTTTCATTTGGTACAGTATGTAGCTATGTACATTATGTTGAAATGCAGCATTATGGGCTGGCACTGGTATTAATAACACGTGTCCAAACAATAAAATTGCACCACTCTATATGATGTATAGGGTTCATATTATTCTTATTATTATTCATATCATGTCTGTTTTCTATCACTGCACAGCACCACCATCACAGTTTATAGCCTACATTTGACTTGCTTATATGTATTTAAACACAAATATGTACATATACTTTATATTTGCTACATAATAATATATTGTAATTCACATTCATAGACATAATTGTTTCCCTTAGATCCTTAAATCCTTAAATTTGATCCAATGTTGCATATTCTGTCACTCCTCACGTTATGACTGCATAAAATCACTCTGAAACAGTAAAAGTTGGCCTTGTTTTGCATGCAATTTCTGTCTATGACAAATTTACATAGACAATTTAATAGCCTAGAGAGAAATCCAAGAATTATCAACTCTGCATCAGAAAGTGAATAAATTTTTAGTACAACGTTAAGCGTTTTTTTCGTTCTCCTGTAATGCTTTGCATGTTCCAAAATCCACACCTGCTTTGAAGCCACAAGCTTTATAGCACCATTTAATAGTAAACAACTTCTTTTTTAAGCATGACACCAACTGTTAGCCAACGGTAAATGGTTGTATTATGATAACAAGGCCATTTCCTGTAGTTAAGATTTTTGTTTAACTTTAAGCTCTATTCTCAGCCACTGCCTGGGAGCATGGTCTATTTTATCAGGCTCATCTTTGCTGAACAAACCAGATGTGGCTTCTTTAAACCAATTATTAGTTGTCCCAGTACATGTAGTTTTGCCATTAAAATTTTCCATCCAGTCATTTTAGATGAGAGGGAGGTGGTGGATTCCATTCTGATAACATCAGCTTTTCTCTGATGCAGTCAAGGCTTGCGGAGAACGATTTCGTCATTTGCGAGATTTGGCTTAAAATTTTATTCATACATATTACACTTTGCACTTTATCTTTACTTTACTTTATCTTTAATTTGATTAAATTGAATTTTTGAGTACAAGTTTTTGATTATATCATAATTGTCGCAGTTGTTTGGGGTTCTCAATGTTATGTGCATGAACAAAAACATATTTATTTATTTTTAATTATTTATTGGATTTAAGAATCGAACTTAAACTAATTCCAAAAAAAGTTATTTTTAATTGTATTCCACAATTCCAAAGTACACAAGATAGCTTTCATAGATGAATCGTGAATCGTGCATATTCTGTACTTAAAGGGTTTCAGTGCAACATGAGCTAAATCCACTCTGGAAGCTTTAAGAATGCAAGTATTTGCCAAAGATGCAAGAAATATTGCAAACTGATAGAGAATAATTAGTGCATGAAGTCACAAGGGTGTTAAAACCACAACTGCTAAAATAGTACGTAAAATCAGTTTTGGTCATATCAGTATTTTTTTTGTATGATTTTTCAAAACACTATAAATCCACCTCCCACCGTTTCATCAAAACTGACAAATCAGTAAATATGCAATTTAGTATCAATAATTTAATATGAAAGAAAATGCAAACGTAAAACGTGCTTAAAAACATTTTAAATTACAAAGAAAGTTGAAGAAAGGTTTCGTGTACAATGGATCATCAGCACGTCATCAATTAAATTAAATTCGTAGATGATTAAAATGCATTATCATAAACTTCCATGGCTGCTGCGGAAATGGCAATGGCTGGAACTCACAAAACTGTTGAACACATTTACTTCATTTATGGCAGCGTCCCCTTAACACAGCTAATAGTTTTACTTAACATGACAGAAAGAAGCATTACAAAATTCTTTTGAGGATGTGCTGCAGTTTGTGATAGTTCACTGTTGTGTTTTGCCAAAAATTATTAACTTCAATCTTCCAATAGATAGATATATAGCAAAATTAAACAAAAATATAGTATTTAATTGCCTGAGGAATATATTTTGCAAAATCTGGGTTGGTTTTGCACTGAAACCCTTCAGTTGTATTCTTATGTCCTTGTTTTTGTCAATTCCCATATGTAAGTATAAGTATGTTTTTTTTCTTTTTTGACTTTATTGCAAAGGCATGCTGTAACTTTGTGGTGGTTTAAAAAATATGTCCCCTTTACCCAAAGTTTTCTATTTTTGCATTTTTTTTTCTTCTGTAAATAAACAAACAAAAAAAAAATCTGTGTGGAATGATCCATTTTGGATAAATTCATGATGAACATATTCCTTTGAGCTAGCTTAATACAACTGTAAAGTCTTTATAACTAAGCTTGTTAAATATCTAATGCATTTAAAACCAATGAGTACATTTAAAATAACAATTATATCACATGAATCTAGAGTTCTACATGTACATGCATCTACCAAGAGTGCAGAACGTGCGTGGGTTCTTTATGTAGTACCTAAAACCAAACCCTTCACAAGATCAGCATTAACAAGCTACTGAAATATTGAACATTATGTACAGTACAGTAGTGTGTAATATCACAGTATTATTAGAAATTAAAGTCAGAAGATCAAATTCAATCTGTTTCTCAAATAATCTGAACATATTAACGTTATGCTAAAATGTAACACAGCATTAAAAAAAAAAACAAGCTTTTCATCCGGTTATCTCTGAAATAGGTCAGGAGTGGGTGAGGATGATGGCAGAAATAGGTTTAGAATGTGTTGTGTACATAGCATTAAGGGATGTTGATTCAGGATCATGTTCCACTTAAAGAAATCAAAGTTGCGTCCAAGATACAGGGGTGTAAGCTAACATTAAAATTAACATTAAAAATGATCCAGGGAGGAATTGCGTAATATCACTGACATTACAAATAATAACTGGGAATATGACAAGAGAAAGATAATTCATGCCGTGTGTATCATGCTTTGTTTTGATATCGAGGTGAAAATCAATGAGTTAAGCGACATTGTAGCTGGTATTCCAAAAAATAAAAAATAAAAAATAAAAAAAAACACTTGGCCTTGCCATGCTGATCTCATCTCTGGCACAATACCCTGTTGAGTTGTCTACGGTTGCTCATAATCCCGTCTGTCAGGATGTTCCTTTCATCCTTTCCCATTTGTGCCCTGTTTCCCCTTGTCGCTCAGTCCTCTGGTCTCTGAGGGCATCTAGAATGACACAAAGCTGTGGGTGCCTGCATGCAGGAGGTGTCTGTTCTGCATCTTTCTCCTCGGTGCCAATAAGATCACTTTCCCGCACTGAACCGCACTGTCTGTGATCCAGGCCGAGGGATTAGCTTTCATAATCTCTGCGTAATCAGAAAGAGTTACAGGGAGGAAATCCATCCTGCACATGTGTTTGTGTCACGCTCGTGTCAGAGCGGCTAATTCGCTGTGTCTGGTGGTACAATGGCCTAGCTCATTCTGTTCTCGTGTAGGAGAAAGGGGGCAGGAAATTCACACATGTATCATGTTAGCGTTATATTAATATTCCTTAGGGAGTCGTTACCGTTTTTTTTTTTCGATTTTTATTTCAAATTTGCTATAAAACAGTGCATTATGGTCCTTGCATTCAATGTATGTACTGTATTTGTTCAAAGATAGTTTAAAAATGAAAGTCTTTGCTTTTTACAGTTTTTTTCTCGTTCAGTTGTTAAGTGATTTTAAAGCCCACTGTTAAATTATCCCATATGCAGATGCCTTGTCCTGACTCGCTTCAGTCAGTCAGTCAGCGTTGTCTCGCATTACAACGTTTCCCATGTGCACATATGTTTTATGCAGAAACAACTGTTTTATATTCCGCACCGCTTCCTTTCCTGTTCTGGTCTCTCTGTGCACTCGTCCTTCCTATCCGAGATGCCAGTGAGTAAACCAATCAGAATGCTTATGGTCTTCAGTAGTGGGATCAATTCCTGAAACATTGTTGCGGTTGTTTCCTGAATAAACTGACAGTGGTTCATTATTCTTAACAAGACGAGGGTCGGGGCTGCGGGACACAATCCTCTCCAGATGATGCTGCTCAAGCCAGATTCTCTTAAACCCAGCATGGAGCAAATGTACAGCTAAGGAAATATTTACATTAAAGAGCACGTCCACATGCGTGTTAAACCGTAGTGAACTCTCCTGAGTCGCAGTGGATGTCATTAAAAGGTGCTAGGCGTGACAGGTTACTTTAAACAACTGAAGCCAGCTGAGGTGGTGTTAAAAAAAAAAAAAAAAAAAAAAAAGGTGCTTGTTTAAACATACAGTTCTTGGAGTAGTCAGAAAAAAATGTCATATACATCATATTAACATTATGCTAAAATAATTGAGTGCTTTTAAGAACTCTGAGATTGTTATCTTATTGTAATGCCATTCATACTTCAGTAACCATCTTCAGCTTTATCCAGATCAGCCTTGTTGTGGTTCTCGAGCTAGTCCTGGGAATACACACTAAATGGAAAGCCTGCTTTATTGTAATATCCAGCTAATGTACTTTGACTTGTTTGTTGTACAGTTGCCCTGCTGTCTGAGTTGAATTTTCCCGAGAAAGAAAAAAAAAAGTTTTCTAACAATATTCCACTATAAAAGTTTCCACTAGAAAAAGTGTGGCTTTGATGGAGGTGGTTGTTATAGAGGATTATGAAAGTCCTCATGTTTGTGGTCCATGCCAAAATATGTCTTATGTTTGTGTTTAAGTCTTCAGAAGATCCCCTCCCACTCCAGACGTACATACACACACACACACGCGCGCACACATACACACACGCACACACATATACACACACTCCTGGTGATAACTTCCTGTTCGAACTCCACGAGGGATTCTTGTTCTTGACTCTTGAGATGACCCCAAACCAAAAACCTCAGCTTTCATTCCTCGGCCTGTGAAATATGCTCTGTGGCTTTGAAATGCTCTCCAGTGGATCATGAATTGGCACGTTGTTCCGTCACAGGCCTATGCCACTGTCCGTGATCTGCTCTTGCAGTCTCTTGGCTGAAATTTTTATTGACTGTGTAGTTTTTCATTTAGTACGCCATTATGCTGAGTCGAGCTTTTTATTTCCTGTAGTGGCGAATATTGTAAATAAGATTATTTATGGAGTTATTTACTTCATATGTAAATCTTCTATATTTTCATTATTTTTATTGTTTTATTCCTGATGTTCATCTCAGAAAATCCATACAAATTTCCAAATCCAGCCATAGTTGTGTGAATAAATTAGCTCCCAGTGTTCCTTAATATTCATAAGCTTGCTTATTACCAAAGCCTTCTGCATACCCATGCTGTCCTGATTAAAGTTTAAAAACATTTATTCTGGGGTTATTGCGAGTTTTGTCTTTAGCGAACAAATGGGATTTATTTACTGATTTGGCGCGACAATGAGAATTTTTTTTCACACCTCATTATTTATGACACGCTAATACTAGTTCATGTTATTGCTAATGCTAAGTAATATCTCAATTCTGTGCATGCACTTATTAATAATTTTTTTCGTTTATATACAGTCTTTTTGCATGGTGGCTTAGTAGTTGGCATGGTTATCCTGCACTTTCAGGGATGAGGGTTCGATTCCCACCTGGGGTCTGCATGTATGGAGTTTGCATGTTCTCCCTGTGCTTGGTGGGTTTCCTCCGGGTAATCCAGTTTCCTCCCACAGTCCAAAGACTTTGGAAAACCATTCTTTGTGGTTGAAGCAAATTATTTGCTAAGTTTAGTGTAGAATTTGCTTCTAACAAACAGGATATTGTTCTGCATTCCGTTGTGTGAATAGTTTAGCGTGCACCACATGTAGGACTATAGTGGAACTGCAATGCAGCTTACTTAGAGAATTGCAATATAAATCATATCGTGATAATATCGTATGTGGCAATACTCCCTTGTGATTCCCATCTCTACTAAGTAAAGAAATGTGTATTATCCCAAATTGCATCCTGGTATGCTAAATGGTACATGGTAACCATACGCCAGAAGCTGTTATTTTATAATGAAGTATTATTTTGTACAATAGTATGCAATTAGAGGCACACCTGGTTTTGTGTATGTAATGTACTGTATGATAATTTTAGCCATGGGCCAAAGACAGCAAGTTATTCGACTGAATCAGTGTCACTGATGTTGAACAGGATGTTAAACCTATTGAACTCATGATATGTATCTCCACAGTAATGCACATTGTGTGCGATAGATAGATAGATAGATAGATAGATAGATAGATAGATAGATAGATAGATAGATAGATAGATAGATAAATGACAGTCTTCAGCTTTCTGCAGAGTTTCTTCTTACAAAATTCTTGTAAATATTTATAGAAGAAAGTACAGTAGGCGACAGTGCCAAATGTTATCGTAGTAAAAACATGCATCCGGTGTCCAGCTTTGCTCTACCTTGTACAAAGAGAAACCCTAAGGCTAGGAGATAAATTCTACTGTCAAAACATGTTTATGTATAAATTTTTTTGAAAGAGGTGTTGCCTGCAAACCTGGGCGCCGTTTACATGGTTGGATGTAGAGAGACAAAATAAATCATACAGTATGTGGCACCCTGGAATGCATTAATAATAACCAGGTCAAATTGGTATTTATCACCTGGCGATAGCTACAGTAGGAAAGCATTCGACCTTACAGGCGTTCTGATAATAACCTGAGAATGTAAAGTATTACATGAATCCTTGCAATACTGTGCCTTTCCTTTTTCTTTTTTTCTTAAATAAAATAACACTTTCTCATTGGCCAAAATGAGCTTCCAATTAGGTGCACCCATTGTTTCTGAGGGAATTTCCATCATAAAGACGAGCCTGTGTAATCCAGGATGGCTCCGAAAGATCCCTAACTCCTCTGAGCCACTCTTTCCCACTGATGATAGAGAAGGGACACAGTGTCAGTATTGTACTCTCACGTTCTCTTGTTTTCCTGTGGGACGTCGGACAATAGGTTATTCATGCCAGCCTGCCATCTCTGAGTGACATGAAGGTGCAGAGACATCCCTGGGAATGTGGTTGCTGAATCTGACATGCTAATAACCTTCATTCTCATTCCTCATACTCATCACGTTCAACTTAAAAAAAAAACCGTGCAGCTCCTGAGGGACAAGGACACATTTTGATTTCTCTTCAGCACTTAGACCTACAACTATAAAACGTGAGGTACTGTAGATGAAAGGGCACATTTAACTTGGGCATTTAATGAGGGTATGTTATACCCAATCACTATGGAGTTTCAACTCCTTTCATTACTGCTAGTGGTCAGAGGTTTTAAAGAGGGAGATAAGGAGTGGATTCAAAAAAGAAAAAAGAAAAAAAAGATGAACAATAAGGGTTTCAAGCCAGTCCACGTATGCAGCCAGGACTCACAATTACATTCCCCATTATTGAGAACATCCAAAAAGACTTGGCTATTTTGGATAATCATTTGCAGATTTCAGGGAAACAGTGCCCAGAGATGCAATCAAGACAGTAATATTTAAAGCGCAGTAATTCTGGTGGAATATTTCCAGAGAACTAAAGTCATCCTGCAATTAGGCCTTGTAGGTAATTACTGCTTTGTGATAAGATGTGATTCTTAATATATTACTGGAATGGGTCGACTAGTTTTATTCCATTTGGACAAAGCCAACAGGCTGTTTAGTCTGACCACCATGGGGCATTCGGTGGTTTGGCTGCAAAGCTCGGCCTCTCTCGCTCTGTCGTGTAACTTCTGCACTTTCGCATTGTGGGAAAATTAATCACCACAAGAAGTCCCTGCATGATGTGACCGATGTTGTCTTAGCCCATAAATGGTTAATGGGCCCCTTGGTCTATCCAGCAAAACTCCGAGGCTGAGCTGTTTTGGAGAGTGGAACAGTGTTTTAAAACTCGCTGCTCTGAGCACACGGCTTCGGACCACCCGGCTCGGAGCAACTCATAATACAATCCAGAGCTCTCTGTGTCTCTTTCTTTCTTACTCTCTCCTTCTCCCCCTTGTTTCTCCCCTCCTCACTTCTACCTATATTTGGAACAGCATGGATTTCAGGAGTCTCCTGGCTTGAGATGTTCTACAGTAAACAATGTAAAACTTCTGTAAAACCTCAGAAGGTGTGATATGTGACACAGCAGATTTCACATCTTTACTCTTTGCAATATGTACACCCAGACAAATGAAAAAAAAAAAAAAAAAAAAAAAGAATTATACAGAACATATTTAAGGAATTTTACAAGAATCATTTTCGCTGCACATCCTAATAAGTTTATTATGGTGCCATCAATTGAATACATCCCATAATATATCACTGAACATAACCAGACACTCACCACACTCATACCCTCATCATTTTACATGATCCACTGATGCTGGAGTGAAGCCATGAAGGATTTCGTTTCTATGTGTTCCTGCATGCCCTGTTTCAAAAGCACCAAAGCGGATTATAATTTTGGCCCAGCTCCTGCGGGACATTAAGGAAAAACTCAAACCCTCATTGAGTAAGTCAGTAACAGACACAGAGGGCCTTGTGGAGGGGGCTGTGGCGCCACAGCCTCCAGGAACTTCACAGACATGATGGATGGAGCTCACTGCCAAGTAGTTTGGAGACCCAAAAAAGGCCTGAATCAACTTCTTGAGACAATGAAGAAACTGGTGGACTAAATTCATGCTGACTATAGAAGAAATGATCTTGACCCCTAACTCTAAAACGATACTGTAATGTACTGTAGAGTTCTCTTAGCTTTCTATAAATAATACACACACTCATACAGACATTTAACTAATTTGCCAATTAGTTGTTGGCGTGCTGTGGCCTGAAGACACGCAATGGCTAGACTGGTTTGACCCGACAGAAAGGCTACAGATAACCAGTCTGTACAATTGTGGTGATCAGACCAGCATCTCAGGCTACACAACACCTTGAAACGTACTGTATAGTGGGTGAGCTACAACAGTAGAAGACCATGTTGGGTTCCACTTATACCAGCCAAAAAGAGAAATCTGAGTCAAGACAGGCTCAGCGATATTGTTCAGCTGAAGACTGGAAAACATAGACTAGTCTGATGAATCTCAATTTATGTTGAGGCACACAGATGGCAGGGTCAGAAATTGGCACCAACAACATTAATCCATGGACCCAACCTGCCTTGTGTCAACTGTCCAAGTCGGTGGAGGTGGTATAATGGTGTGGAGAATGTTTTCTTGGCACGCTTAGGTGCCCATTAATACCAAACAATCATCGCTTGAATTCCACAGACTATTTCAGTATTGTTGCTGACCATGTACAGTACATCTCCTCATAGTCACAATTTACACATCAGGTTATTCTCAGCATGATCACATTATATACACCAATGACACAAAGCAAAATCTGTCTCAAAGTGGTTTCATTAACCTACAATGAGCTTAATGTTCTTTAACTGAATGCAACTGAAGACCTTTGGGATGCGGTAGGACAGGAGATTCATTCCAGACACCATTTCTTACAGATGAAGCATACATTTTATGTGCACTGTAATGTCATAGGTATGTTTAAAGACACAACTGTATGACATTTGAAGACTCTGCTTTTCAGCGGCTGTTCTTTTCCAGAAACTAGGAAAGCTAAACAGTTTATTTGACGTGGCATCACCTTGCCTGTTAGTCTCGAGCTTTTAACCATTGACTCCCACAAACAAGGTGAAGACTGTTTGCTTGCCAAATAAAAAACTTTTTTTTTTTTTAACAATCAAGGTTTCATACAGTATATCACTGCTCATGTCTATTGAATATATATAATTTAAATTTGCAGTGGATCTACAGTTCGGAATATCCTCTTGGAAGAACAGTTCATCACTATCAGACAATATTCTCAACTAGAGTTCCCAACTAACATAATCAATCACCCTACTGCAATATTTTTGGGATGTACAGTATGATAAAAAAAAAGATATTTTCAAGGAATGTTCTGAGATCCTCTTCTGCCCACCAGGGTTATAAAGAGTGGCTACTTGAGTGACTGTATACATCCTGTTTCAATCCTAACTATTATTCTCTGACTTCTGTCATCAACAAGGCATTTACCCCACAGATCTGCCTCTCAATGGATGCTTTTTTGCATCATCCCGTGTAAGCACTGCAAAATGATGTCCATGAGAATTCCATAAGATTAGCAGTTAACCAAAAAAATTATGGAAAGTAAAATTTGCAATCAAGAGCTTGTCTGATTTCTTTATTCTGATGGGAACATTATCTGAAGTCGTTTTTGGGTACAGGTGTTTCTATTAAAGTGGCCAGTGTACTAACAAATGGTGTTCGAGTCAAACCGGGACTTTTTATTGCACAGTATACGCTTTTTTGAGAGCAAAAACGACCTTCTCTATATTATCTCTTGCTACAATACACTTATCCCAGTGTTTTATTAGTGCTTGAATAAGAAAAAGTAGAAAGATTTCTCAGTAAGTACACTCGAGCCATGATCAGAGTGTTTGCTTCACATCTGAAATGCTGGCCTCACAGGAACTCCTTTAATGGGCTAAACATATGGACTGAGTGGGGATGTTCCTGTAATGTGCAAGTGGTGTTCATAAATTATTGCATGTACAGTTTCCATTAAAAGATGCGTCTCTTTCAAAACATCTATTTTCAAGGTTCGACTTGCTGAAAGTTCAGTGGGCGCTGAGCCACCTCCGGCGGGATGGTCATTCACAGAAGCACAGCTTTCTTTTTTGAAATGATTGCACGGTTCAAAAGTTTATATAAGCGTCTTATCACCGTACTGTACTTGACGTCTTGTGTAAGACTTCAGCCAACTGCAAAATATTATATGCATGATAATGTGGTACATTTTAGCACAAGTGTCCCTTTTCAGGTTTAAACTCTTTTCCTCAGACAGTGTTACAGGCTGTGATCTCAAAAGAACAGGTGCAGAACCCCCAGACCCCCACCCCCTACCCCCAGCTCTGAGCCTGTTATGCCACTTACATCCTGTCTAGACACACATCATTTCCTGTCATGAGTGAGTGTCAGCTTTTTATATTTATAGAAGAATGGGGCATGGATTTCTTTGGATCAGAAAACAATGCCTTCTTTTAGCACTGTCCTAGCTTGGCAGTCTACAGTATGGCTGTTGTGAGGTGTCCTCTTTAATAAACTGTGTAAACTTGAGTCTGTCACCTCCAGACACACTCCGTGTGCTCGGCAGCAGCACTGTGCCAAAGCCAGTACGAGTGCCCGCTGTCTTAACACTCCTAAGCCAGGTTTCTAAACAAGCTGCCACAAAAGCCATTATTCAAATTGTGTAAATGCAACTAAAATGGGTGCGTTCTGATGTCAGGCTTATTTAGGTGATAAATAAATGACACCTTTGATTCCGTGAGGGCTTCAATCATCATATTTCTACAAAGTCAGATATTATATTTCTTGTTAAGATTATGAACCGAACTCTAGGTCAAAATAATTTTAATCAAAATTTTATTCTTCTCTCTGGGACATTTCCGATAAGCGACTAGCTCCCACTGTCCACAGGAAGCCTCACCGCCTGAGAGCACATCGAAATTGATTCAGCTCCGGCAGTTGGGGACCAGACTTCTGACCCCGTATCCTTAGGGGGAAAGCCGTAACCGCTCCACATTTGACGCAGGCTTATTTTTAATGCCACTATCTGAAGATTTGCAGGGAAATATGTAACCTCTGGACTGGTTTGATGTCTCACAACCCTGGGAAGGGTCATTTGCAAATGATGGGAGCTGGTTTACCTCATTACAAGTGCAAAATAATAATAATAATTCTAACCGAATTTTATTCAAGAGTTCCATTTTTGACGAAGATTTTCTTCTTTGTAATGTTTCCACTATTCAAATGTTTGTTACGGTAGCTGAGAGTGCTAAGTGCAAGGACATGTCAGTGCACATGATGTCAGTGCATTAAATGTCACCTACAGTATGTATAATGTGAAATCTATTAAGGTTTTAGGAAAAAAGTATTTATATAGCAGACATGTATGATTTTATAATATTTTTTGCTAATATCATATCTTCATCAAAAATTATTAAAAGTTATCTTTTGTTTTTTTTTCCGCATGAACTTATGCCAGGACTCTAACGCCACGCCCTTAAAGTTTCCAGCTAATATTTAACAAACCATTTCCTTGTCAGTGGGAGTCGGTGTAGTTGTAAATAAATTTAACGTTTTTGTCTAAGGGTTAGTGTTAGACCTGATGATGCAGACATAACACTGTGCTTACATTACATTTTTTTTTATCTCATTACACATCTGAGCAGTTGAGGGTTCAGGGCCTTGCTCAAGGGCCCAACAGTGGCAACTTGGTGGTTGTGCGGTTTGAACCTGGGATCTTCCGAACCGTAGTCCAATGCCTTAACCACTGAGCTACCCCTGGCCCTACCCCTGTTTACATCTGCTGCACACACTCCAACTGTAAATTCAAGCGTGTGCGTATTGACTCCAACAAAAAATTCTTGGGCCCCATCAAAACTGGAGAAACCTTTTTTTTCTATGGTGTGAGAAAAAGATGTTTGTGTTGGACCACCACCAGCACCGCAGTATGTTGTTCTGTTTCAAGTCGGGCAGAGATTGATTATTGTCTCTCAGACGACATCGCTGCGGTGTCAAATAAAGTTGCTCATGATACTGGAAACAATCAGAGGAGTTGCAACAGTGAAACAGTTCTCTCTTTTTTTTGGGTTGTAGAGAGTATTGTGGTCACTTACTGCACCCCACTGATGTTTAAAGCCCTGGTCACTTTTAAAAGTGCTCGTAAAACGACCCCCACTGAGTTGTAGGATCTTCATGAACTGTTAATTGTGCATGTTGTGTTTCCTTCAGCGCCTCATATTCTTTTATTCCGCTTAGGTGTGGAACGTGGCACCCAAACGGGCAACTCGTTTTCAACAATAATTAAAGCGATAAAATAAGAACCACAGATAGGCTACATCTGGGAAACCTCAAATTGAGACTGAAAACAGGTACATTAGCACACATTAGTCTTATGAAAGGAGGTTTTCTTTGCTTCTAGACTCTAGAACTAGCCTACATATATTTAACAAAGCATTTTGGCAGTGAAACATCCTGGCTCTGACATCAACAGGATATCAGGTGTGATGATCAGGCCTCTTTTTCGTGCAACATGTGAAATGATGCTGGTGAAGGCTAAATATATATTTCTTTTAGAAAGTGGATGCAGGAAAGAAAACAAAACAGGAAAAACAACATGAGAGAGCGATTTGTTGTTGCGTGCAAAAGGGCAACCGCAGGAAGATTGTATTCAGGCCATGGAAGTCTATGACTTTTTGACCCCTGTTCAGGAATCTCAACAGCTGAGTATTAATTTTGTGAATGAGAACTATAAAAGTGTGTTCCGTGGGGTCTGAATCCGCCACAATTTTTTATAATAAGTGTAATTTCGGTCACGAAACAAAAGCAAATGAATGTAGACGAGAGCTTAATCTTTATTCAAATCCGAATTGTTAGGCAAAATTGTGCTCAGGCACAAGGTCAATAGGTTAAGCAGAGAAAGCAATGCAGGAAGAACATGGACGATGCAAAAAGGTCACAATCAGGAAATAATACTCAGCATCGCTTGCTGTTCATTGAAAATAAATGTAAGAGCCATATTTTACTTTGTGAATTTGTTGTTGTGTTTATTTATTTTATTTTATTGTATATATATATATATATATATATATATATATATATATATATATATATATATATATATATATATATATATATATTATTTTTGTTGGTTGTGCACTAAGCACCAAGTTTATTAGTAAGTCTATTAGTTAAGCATTAAGCATTTAGTCTATTAGTTAAGCATCCATTTATGACAATCGTAGGTTGGTCTGTGATGTCACTCAACTGTTACACGTAGTTGCATGACTATGTCACTGTAAAAAGTCAGTCTAGATATGGAAGTCTAGATATGGAAGTTTTTGACTGTAAGCCAACTTAAACCAATGTAAGCTGCAGATAAGCAAATAGGTTGTTGTAAAAGTAAGAAACCGTAAGCTAAAAGATACAGCAAATTGGTTGTTGTAACCGCAGTGGATTTACTGGATTTACTCAAGACAACTGTGCGAAGTGTTGAATCTTTGATGCTGAAAATAAAACAAGAAACAAAGAGACCAATGGACTTCCGTGTCGTGAGTAACCAAATACGATAAAAAGATACGCGTCAAAACCTGTGGAATAACATGCTCATACAATAAATATCCATATATTAACAAATTTAAAATAAGGGTAGAATTTCCACTAAAGTAAAAAATGTTAGTTGAACAAAATAAATGTTTGCATTCTTTAAAAAAAATGTAACACGAATAGCAAAATAGACGTAATATCCAAAATGTTTTTATTTTATTTTATTTTAGCGTAAATCATGCAAAGAGTGTGAATTATGTAAAAGCTGTTTAAAATTTTTAAATATTTAGTGTATTCATTTAAGGTATTCAAAAGTTGAGTGTACAATATAGTATGGTTTTAGGACTCTATGCAATATGCAAAATGGTACTTACTGTTTTACTTATTGTATTCATTTAATGTATTCTAACATTTAGTGTGCAATATGGTACTTACTGTTTTAGAACTTTTTTTGTAGTTATTACTTTTCCTTTCTACTCGATAACAACTGTGAGCAACTGTAACCAAGAATAAGCAATTTCCCTCTGGGATTTAGTTCTTTGAATCTTGAAGCTTGAAACAGGGGAGAAGAGTGACTTCATAACCAGATTATTAGCCATTTCCAAATAGTATGCAATAAAAGACATAATGATCAATTATGATCAGCCATAATTTTTTAACACTAACAGGTGAACTGAATAACACAGATCACCAACTTTACACCAGTAAACTGCTCATTTGCTGCTCAAGGCTGATCTATGCCCACAGGGATAAAAGAATCCCACAGAAAAGCCAATGCAGCACAAATCATTGAAAAAACATAAACTCATGGGTAGGGCTTACTGTTTCGCTTTGTAATGTTATGGCAGTTTGCTTTATTGCTAAATTCTATTTTGTTCAGAGACAGCATTAGCCATCAAAGCACTGATTTACAGCCATTTTCTAGTTTCTAAAGCTGGTATCTGCAAAATTAGAAGCTCTTTTGCCAGACTTAGCTGCGAAAAACTGCCCCGTCAGGCCCCTGCCCTGCATTCCAAGCTCTTTCCCAAGTGTACAGCGATCAGTGTAATAGAATTAGCTGGATGTGTGAATGTTTGGTTACAACTAAAGTGTGGACTTTGTACGAATGTAGTTAAAAAAAAAAATTAAAAAAAAATATGTATATATATTAAAACAACGTTGGCAGCAAATGCTTATTAATTACAGTACTAGAGGAGGCTTGGCTTCAGTTAGAAAACTGATCAAATAACCAGTGTTATAATTTTCCAACACTAATTGGACTCATTTCTTTCCCTACAGCTGTACACCGGTTTTCTTTGGTACGACGTCTGTCGAAATTTTAGCGAAACTTTTACATTATACTTTACTGTATATCAATAGCACTGCTGTACTCCTAAACGTATCTCTTATTACCTACATCAATACAGTTGCATTTGATTATCTCATCCATGATCATTGCAGAGGTTAGAGTCTGTCTGCTAGAGAAGATCTCGTCTGGACAGAATCCAGGTGCATGTAATATACTGCACTGTACATTCCTATTATGATTGAATTCTTAATACCATATGTAACGCCCCCTTCACCTAGTGTTAGACCCTATAAAGGGGCGTCCTGGGTTCTCTGACGCAAAATACCAACTTAAAAAGTTATACTAATTTTGCGTTCTTAGGTGACTACTAACTATTAGCTATCTACATAGCTACTCCAATGTACAATTAACCTTAAATGCAATAATCAAAATATATTAAACACACACCACATCACAAAAGTTGGAGCCTGAGTATTGATCTTTTGAATATTTGTATTCTTAACAAAAAATATAAACGGCCAGATAAATGCTTATACAAAAATTATTAATTCAATGAAAACAAATAAAATGTACAGTATACTGTATATCAAAGCATTCCCATTTGTTATCCCCATAAAAAAGAAAATATCAATTTGCCTTATTTTTCAATATTACTCAATTCAATTCAATATGCAAATAAAACATCCAATAGGTTCTCAGTCAAACTTATTAAACTAACTATGGGCCCTTTTTTAAGCTTAAACTAAGCCGGCACTCTATTTCACTTAAACTCTTAAAGTTTTAGTTGCAGGTCTGAATCGTGACTTGTGAGCGGTGAGGCCTTAAAATGGCCACTTCACGCCATATAAATATATAAATACATGCCATTTACATTATACTGTCATACTTTAATAGAATTTTAACCCCTTCATTTCTCAGCCGGTTACACATAGTGTGTAAGTAACGTCAAAAAAATAATAATGTCAATGTGATATTATATCACTAAAATCTCAGTGACGTTCAGGAGTGCATGTGAAATAGAGGCTTTAGCAGATGGAATTGCGTTTTCACTTATCTCTGCAAGACTTAACCTTTTTCCCAGAGACATCAAGAGCAACAGACGTAATATGGCCGAGAATCAAAGAGTCTCCGAGAGATGACAAACAACATGTCCTGGACTTCATGGGGATCTGGCCTGTTCTCTGGTTCAGAGCTGACCCCAGGGAGCAGAACATTTTGCTTGAGCAATGAGCTATGAGTGTAATGGTCCTGCTTTAGTTCCAGCTTGGCCTTCATGTCACCAAACGCACAACATTGATTTGTGGCCATGTGGTTAAAATAACAAGACAACAATGATTTCTTCTTTGCCTTAAAATTCCGAGCCAAGCGTCCATTTAAGCTGCTTTTCGTTTCCACAGACATGAAAAATGAACATAAAGTGTTTCTTAGTCGATAGTTTTTTACAATTACTGACACGTTTTAAACATTCATACACCTGAGTTATTGAGAAACAACTAAGTGATTAAAGGGATAAAATGATCTATATGGATATATCTATATGAATGTATATATTTTGTCTGGATGACTAAGTGACGTATTTAAAAAGTATTAAAATGTTAGATTTTTTCTAAATAAGTTCAGTGTTTCCTAAAATCAGATAAGGTTTTGGAGTACTATATAGGAAAATTATGAATTTAGGTTATATCTTAGCTACAACACCAGTCTACTTATGATACATTAGCCAAATCTGGATAGATGCCGGTGAGTCGAATTACATTTCCGTGAAAAATAGCCAAGTGATAAATTCCATCTGGTTACCCCTTTTGCTTAACTAATAAGGGAAAACCCCAAAGCTTTGAAATATGTGCAATAATGCAATTATGCGCATTCTATTTCACAAACATTGTGTGTGTGTGTGTGTGTGTCTGTGTGTCTGTGTGTGTGTGACAGAGAGACAGAGAGCATGATAGAAACCTGCATTTGTTGTTTGACCCCTATCGTGTCATCTGCTAGAGTTGCAGCTGCATCTGTCCCCTTTCCAGCTCTTAAACACACTAGCAGCTGTCATTGCAAAAGTCCTGAGCTCATGTTTCCTTCGTAGTAATGCCCAGTCTTACCATACATACCATGATGCTCCTTTGCACACTACAAGATTTTGATACATTTTTTAAAATGTTGAATTCATTTTTTTTCAAGTTACTGAAAATCTTTTGTGTCCATAAGCAATGTGTATATAAAAGGCTTAGCATATAATCTGCTGATTTTTGACAGTTACTACTTAAGCTGTTCGCTCTTCCGTAAAAGACCCCATCAAAGCCTCTAATTATCTCTAATTCTCTCCATTCCACCTTCTACAACCATTAATTGAGACATCAAAAACCTATTCATCAGACTTACACCATAGAACTTTGAGCTAAGGAGATCATTAGTACATGTCTACATCACCATACACGACAAGACTGGTTGTAGAATGATCAAAAAATCTCTTTACTGATTGACAGATTGTTTAAGATGTTTAAGTGGACTGATGACATCTACAGTATATACCAATCCATGTTTCGTGGAAATGAGATCATGCTACAGTAGGTTGCTTGTACTGTACCTGCTTTGCTTGGTCAAACATCTGACAACGTCAGTATAACACAGAAACGTACATCCATGAATGACGGTCCCAGTCAAGGTTTTTCTGCCCAATTAAAAGCCAGTCCCAGAAGAAACATTTACTTGATGGTCATTCAGTACGTTCAGGTCATCAGCTTACTTTATTTGATTTGTTGTTGAGTCTGGACCTGACCAACTGAAACAACCCCATGCCATAACAATGCCTCCAGAGACTTGTACATTGGGCGCTATACATGATGGGTGCACCGCTTCATTTGGTGCTCTTCTTACCTCATGGGTCCATCACAGGAATAGGGTCTGAATTACCTTTTTTTCGATTGCTCCAAAATCCAATCTTTATGCTTTCTAGTAAATTAAAGCCTTTTAATTCTAATTAGTCTCCCTAACAAGTGGTTTTCCTATGGTCACACAGCCTTTTAGTTCCAATCCTGTGAGAAATGCTCTTACTTTTCAATTGTTGGTTTTTTACAATAGGACTTTACCAAGTGAGCAGGATTCCTCCGAACAACGTTATATTTATTTATTTATTGGCCTGTGCATTTTTCGTTTAGTACGTTTTGACCCAATTTAAAGCATTCTGTATTTAACTTGATCAAGTCCTTAAGCTCAGAGTCCAATCTTAATTACAAGAACTGCAGTGCTGAACATGTCTTTTGATTTGAGTGAAAGTTTGCAGAGTTGGGAGAACGTAACATCACCTGATTTTATGTATGTAAATTCTTGACTCTTGTCTATCTTTGAATCTCAATCCTGAATGGCAAAGGTGGGGCATCTTGAACTTCTGACAAGTTGCCCTTTCCAGAAGCGATGTCTATTTTGGGTTGTCACTCTGGCTTCGTGAACTTTGGCTGTGAGAACAATAGCCATTCTGTTCTGCTCTCCCTCTCCTGCTCCATCTCTCTCTGTCACAGGGCAGGTATTTCCTGAGGGAACACGGCTCATTGTCGCAGCTGAGGAAGGTCAGGTTTCATCCCTACATTTCTCCAGGAGCTTTGGCCTTCAAATCAATATCTGCATATGTGGTGTTCCTTGCCATCACCCCCAGCTGGAGACTGTCACGCTGAATATGTCTGTCTCTCACAGAGCTATGGGCTGGATACAGGCTGGGAGAGAGAGAGAGAGAGAGAGAGAGGAAGGAGGGTGAGAGATCTGGATACGGGTGCACAGCTGCTGGTAGGCTGAAGTTACGGGTTGAAAAGGTCACAGAAAGCAACGCTTCATCAATCTGAAGGCCAGTGCTGTTAAAGGAAGGTTGAGTTTTCAGGGCTGAAAGGTTATATGACTGCAATATTTACAGTGCTAATGTCATTGTGAAATCTAGTGATCCTGGTTGTTTTGAAAGCTCAAAAGATGTGCAGGGTGAAAGACAGAAAGCTTATGAAGCATAAAAAGAGTTTGCTTTGAAACTCTGGTTCCTGGCATGTCTATTGTAGTTCCTGCTCTGTATGGAAACAAGAAACATGATATGGTCCGTCACTGAGATGTCTACAAAACTAAAAGGAAAAAAGAAAAAGAAAATGATCTTCACACCAGCAGGCTAGCGTTGTCAACTAGGGAAAACCTAGAAGCTTTCCAGATGCATGCTTTACTCTTTGTCTATGCTGAAGACAGATATCTGGACATCGTAATCCCAGCCTGGCCCCTCGCCAAGGACTTTCTCTTGTTGATTTATCGGCCGTTTGTAGAGGGATGTTCTCTCGAGTTGAAGGGGAGGCTAGTGAGCAGATCCAAACTAACATATCATACATGTGTTTTTTGAATAATTTTGTTTGTGTAGAAGCATAGCAACAGTAATACTTGTATTTCCCCAAAGAAATTGGAACAGGGATTATATGATATAGTGCACTGAGGGAGTGAATTATACATTATTTTAGATTTCTGTATGTTGGGATGCCATGGATATGCATAGTCAAGGTACATGAATTTTAATAGCCATGGTGAATAGCACAACACCTTTAAAAAAAAGATGGTGAAAACATTAGTAGGAATAGTTCTTTAACATGTGTGAACAATATGGTTGCATCAATGAAAATTTATTGCCAACAGCTTTTTTTTTTTTTTTCATCTGGAAGATGAAAAAACAAAGTTTTAAATAGTTAGAATACAATAGAATTGTGTTGGAAAAATATTCTGTGGTTGGAAACAGAGATTTCACTGAATAATAATAAAAAATAATCCCTAAATACAAAAGGCACATACTGTACATGTTTTGATTAAACAACTCTTTCATTTGTCCAAGAGGAACAATGCAAGAAAAATGTCCATTTTATAGATCAGTTTACTCCAGTTACTTCCATTACCTGTTGCTTATAGTCTCCCTTCTGTTTCTATCACCAAGATGGTCCTAAATAAGAAAATATATTTAATAAAACAAAACGAAAACTTTTAATCTTTCGAAAACAGTTCTACCGTTTTACAGACTAGTGGTAACATTTGTTTTATTGCTTTCGTGGGTTGACAATGGAATTATGAACAAACAGTTTCATCAAATCACCTGTCTATTTACTGGTACGTTTTTCAAGGTGAAAGGAAACCAAAGAGCTCAGGCAAAACCCTGGGTATCATGTACACATGCGTTAATCCACATAGAGAGTACCCAGAGCTCAGAATCAAACTTGTGGTACAACTTTCTTTTTTAAAAATGTGTAAAATTGTAAATGGACTAAATAAGCAGCCTAAACAACAGGTAATGGAGCAGAGATGACTCAAATAATTAAGGCTCTGGGTTACTGGAGGTTCAAGTCCCGGTACAGCCAAGCTGCCACTGCTGAGCCCTTGAGCAAGACCCTTAACCCTATCTGCTCCAGGGGCTGACACTGCTTCTAACTGACACTGATAGTTTTCAAACTGGGATGTGAGAACAATCTGTGCTGTCAGGTACATATAATTCCACATAATGTTTAAAACACACACAAACACACACACACAGTATATAACGTTAAATTGTACATAGCTATAAGCCAGTGGTTATTTTTTATTTAACATGCTGATTTGACATATATTGCAATTTTACTTCCCCTTTTTAATTTTTTTCTGTTTATGCGGTTTTTTTTTTTATTTTACATATACACTGTAGGTGAATTGCTAATCTAAAAATTAATTCCTAGCTATTTATTTTCTTGCCGAAATGTATACTGTACTTTGGGTAAATTGAGTTATAATTTCTGTACAGGTTATTCATATACTTCATGTACAGGATCAAGTTTAGTTTTTTTTGTCATATTCTAAAGACAAAATATTATATCTGTTTTTGCACAGACCCAATATTATTAAAGTGATTTGACAAACATTTTGACAAGGAAATCCCAGATTAGGATCAGGGAGATGCAAACGGTCAACCAGACCTTAAAAAAAAAAAGTGCAATAAGGAACGCTTCACATTCTCACAGTTAACATCGAAGATGAAAAAGATCAGTATGCCCTGGGAACAGTTATGTTTTTTTCACTTTCTTTCATTTCTTTCCTCCACTGGTGCCTTGGAGCCCAAAGATTAAACAAACATCTGGAGTTAATACACATGAGATGACAACAGCTTTAACAATTTTAAACCAGACAAGCTATTCCTGCATAAGGTGAAGATAATGTATCAGAGGAGATAAGACTAAAACTGACCCATGATGGCGTACTGTCCACAGGAATCCATGCTGTACTCCCAGCTCCCTCCCAGAATGCAATGCGTGTTTGGTGTGTTGGCATCTCTGCATCGTTTATTAATTTATAATCAAGCCATCAGTATGAAGCTCCTACCAGTTGTCCTTGTATTTTACTTCATACATTAGCACTGATCTGGAACTGTTTCTTTTGCATTCCTAATAATTTTCCACTTCTGTGCTTTTTTCCCCTCTTTCCTTCCTGCCCTGAAGTGGCTTGTTGCAAAATAACAGATTAGGTTTTGGCTTCCCACAGCCTTAAGTCCTTAAGGCTAATCACTGGGGTTAGCAGTGACCACTTCATACGTGACCTAACACTTTAGGTTTTAGATGAGTTGTAACTTGTGAATTTATTATCTACTGTTAAAATGAGCATTTAACAGTAAAAAAAGGGGGGGGGGGGCTTTTAGTACAATGACCAGTAAGTGCGAAACAACAAAACAAAAAAACTGAAAAAAAAAAAAAAAAACATGACAAAAATCAAAAGTGGGACTTCAAAATGAATCCCATGGCAACGAACTCAAAAACACAACAACAACAACAACAATAATAATAATAATAATAATAATAATAATAATAATAATAATAATAACAAAGACATGACAGTAAAAACCAAAACCTCAAAACAGAAATGGGAAATCCTTGCTGAAGATCACATGCTTGTTGTTTATTGGAGATTATGTTCAAGGACAAAACAATTTCATTGCTTTCGGTCTGTTATCTAATCTGATGCAGACCATTTGTTGTCATATTTTTAATTTAGCCACTTAACTGTCTTTGATTTTGTGTATACCTGTATATGTCAACTCCTGGTAATACTAGCAAAATAACCAGTAAAAACTAGTAAAATAACCATATTTAGTACCATGTACCATGTATGGACCAGGACCAGTCAGTGTAAATATCATCTCATGATAAATTGCCATTCTTATAGTATCATTAGCAAACATTTTTACCTTTCCAAAGCCAATCAATAGTGCTACCATTTAGATATGGGTTGATGTGCACAAGTATGTCAGCTCCTGGTAAAATTAGCCTGTCATCTTGAGTGTTGACAGAAATGCTGAGTGCAGAGGAACCTTGTAGATGACATGAGCCTCAGGCGAGGCCTCTTGGACAGCTGCTGCTGTCAGGTACCGGGCCATTTGGTGGTAAATCATGGCCGTGGCCTGGTGAGAACGGCACTCCAACATCTCCCCTTTCTTGCAGCGCTGATGGGAAAAGCAGCCCCACTGCCTGTTCCGGCCTTGCTCGAGTTCCAGAAAGAAGTCTGTTAACTGTCCTTCCCATGAGGATTATATCATAATCCCTACAGCAACTGCTGCCGAAAAGCACATGCCCCAAATACACTCAGTCAAGGCTAGACTAATTAAGATGTTTTTATTGAATATGATTTTTTGTAGATAAGGCTTATATTTATTCACTCAGAGATCTGACAAAACAATGAAGTCATTGATTTTAGAGTTTAGCATGGTTAGGTATTGCAGAATGTTCTAAACAACAGGCTTCCTTAGTGCTGCATATAAACTATGTATTGTGTAATGTGTATGTAGTTCTCTGTGACTTTCTGCATGGCATGGTGGTGGAGTGTTTCAGAAACTGATGATCAAAGATTTTCACACAAAACAGTCTCTAGATTGGTAGCTCGGAATGCATCTGACATCACTCGAGGATGGCCAGACTGATTTGAGCTGACAGGAAGGCTATGGTGACTCAAATGCCCACTCTATACATCAATGGTGAGTAGAAAAGTACTTCAGAGTAAACGTGTCAAACCTTGAGGTTGATGAAAAACCTATCTACAACACTCCTGTCAGTCAGGAGCATAAATCTGAGGCTACAGGGCAAAGGCTCACTGATACGGGACAGTTTAAAATTGGACTATGTAATATGATAGGATTGACTGATTGAATAATTACATGAATGTACAGGGTTACAATTGTTCCTGGTCATGACATGAGTATACATTATGGTATGTACTCATTTAAATTCAGTTTATATCATTCTCATGAGTTTTTTTCCTCTATATTCTAAATAAAATCCAAATGCTATAATAAGTATATTACTCAAAGGTCAAATGGAGTGTGATATTTTAAAGTATCATCTAATCCGGAAAGCAAAATGTGCCTCAAAAATAAGCTTCTGAGTTTCTTTAAAGCTCTCTTGTTCTTCATCTCTTCACACTAAAAAACAAACAGCGAGGAAGAAAGACAGCACGAGAAAGATGGAGAGACACATGGTAACCATGTGGAGGTCATCTTATCTCAAGTTCAAAGAGAATGAGTCGGTCAAGGAGGCTTACTCAGACCTCAGAGTATGCTTTCATGATAAGGCCTGGTGGATGGCGTGTTGGCTGGTTAACCAGGGGTCCTTGAGGACATATGCTTGAAGCTCGTCATTGAGTAATGAGGATGGGGAGATTCTACTGCGACTTTGAGAATCAAACCCAGACATATCGACTCCCACTCTCTGATAACTCCCTATTTCATTTTGGTTTCCAAAGTTAAATCAGAATTCATTGTAGCAGTGAAAAAAAAATGCTGTCTTAAGGGTACGAGGCATACATGTTGAAAGACCATATGTGCAATATGTTATGAATGTTTCCCTTGTGAAAATATGTCTTGTTTAGGGTTTGACAGTCTAGCTACAGTATTTGCAAGATTTCACTTAACTTAACAAAAATATCAGAAAAGCAATTGCGTGAGCAAAAAAAAAAAAAAGGTTCTTAGAACTTTTATTTAATGAATCCATAATTATGATAAAAGTCTTAATAACACTTAATTTACTCCATTTAATGGACAGATTTCTTAATACTTATATATATATTCTATTTATCCCAGCAAGCAAATTATTGTTCTGTTAATTGGAGAGGGAATCACATTCCAATAAGATGTTTTAACAGCACCAGCAACCGCAGAACACATGGCTTTCACTGATTAACGCTGAAGTAGCCACCCTTATGCCCTTGTTTCATGCTGGAAATAGCCATTTTCCAGAATTGGATAAGGCCTTGTATAAGAACCACTTCTATTTAAGCACCCTTCCATTGAAAGCTGGCTTCAGATCTTGGGGGCTGGGAAGTACATTCAGGCGGCAACTACAGACCGGGCTTTTCAGTCTGATATTATCCAGTTATCTGGCTGTCCATGGGACTTCATGTTGATGGACAAACTGGGCCGCTGCTCCCCTACTGATCTCTATTTAAGCCTGAAGGAGTGACAGTAAGCATGTCTGACACTGGAGAGCAAAAGAAGGTTCTGGATTGTTGGAATGTTATCTCAGATGAGCTGGGATTGCTGAGCTGTACTTTTGTGGCAGTCTGAAGGGATTTTGTGTGTATGTGTACTGTATCTGTGTGTGTGTGTCCACTGGTTTCTTTGCAGAAGCTGCTGTGGCTCACCAGTCTCCAAACTGCCAAACAGTCTCTGTGTCTCCATATTCACTGTCCCTCTTTCCGCCTTGAAAAAGATGTCAAATACAACCCTTGCTCAATTCACTCGTTTGTCTACATGTGGTGGCCATGGTTTTTGTCTGCACTGCTTCTTTCATACAGGGACAGAGTATACTCACAAACTGTATTATAAACCAAGTGGAACATACTGTAGTTGAGGGCAGAAGGACATCTGCACTACCATCTGCCCTGGCACAACTTAAACAAGCAGCTGAAATCAATAGCACATTTTTAATTCCCATTGTGTGTGTAAAACGTTTGCTGTTTATGTCTATATTTGTGTGTGTTGAATGTGTATTTGTGTGTGTGGGTATGTGTGCCTCAAAATGATGTCCTCATTTGTCAAGGATATAGTAGTAAGTCAGCGAGTGAGTCATGGGGTGTACAGAGGGTCATTAAACAGGCCAGTGTAGTTCCATGGTGCATTCCAGGCAGGGTAAAGTCAGACAAGAGACCAAGGATATAGAGCTGTCTCTTCGAACAGACCCAAGGCTCTAATGCTCAGGTCATAAACCTTTGCGTTCAACTGAGAACTACCCCTCCTTGCCTTCTCTGGCAGTTACATCTGTGGTGATACAGCTGGAAAAACCAGAGAGCATCTGACTTAAATGCAGGTTATTATCGTAGCAAGAGCACAAAAGGGCAAATAACTTGAAGCTCATACCTGAACGTATTCCCACTTACCGGAGCTCCAATTATTCTGATTTAGTGGTCCTTAATCACTGCCAATGCCATGGAAGATTCGGAAGAATTTGAAGGAATGCTCAGCCTGCCCTTTGCCCTAACCTCGACTGAGCTGTCTTGTGGGAGCATGTTATTTTAATCAGTTCCAGCTTCATTTTATTATGAGTCCTAATTTCAAAAACAATGGGCAGAGAGCTAACTCAGCACTATATTAGCCGGTTTATTTCCAAAAGCATACTAGGAGGGTGGGTTTATGTTTGTTCTAGAGGATGAAGTCATCCAGGGTGTTAAACCTAGAATTAGATCAGCTGCTTTGAGCAAAGACACAGGCATTTGTTGTGACAGCCCCGAGGACAGCTGCAGAAACCGCTTCTTTCACATGCCTTCTTTCATGATGGCTTTATTATCACAGATTATTCACTGATAAAATGGCGATGAATTAGTAGAAGATTTCAGAATGACACATGAAAAATAAAAATTGATGCTTGTGATTTTATTTGGTAAAAATTGTCAGTGTTCTAGAAACTTAAAATCTTAAAGAAACAAGCTTTATTAAATCAACATCTATAGCAACATTATAATATTCGGTCGGTTAAATGAGCTCCATAGGAGGATAACAAACAAACATTCCACAAGTACACCGTAAAAAAACATTTTCACGTTTGCTCACGCTGTGTAGCAATACTTACAGTACTGAGAGAAAGCCATGAGAAAAAGACAGAGAGAGAAAACCTAAAAAGGATATTAAGGTTAAATACTTGTGCCAAACTCTCAGCAGAGCACTTCCACGGCCACTTGCCAGACCACAAGGCCTCACGATCATCTTTTCAACCATGTTACTTAACCTTCCAGAAATCTTAATTTTGCATGCATGGGTAAAACGTTTTTATGAACTTCCACTCTCATCTAGTCAAGAGCACTGGAAAAGAGACATGCTCTAAACACCCAGAATTCCTCTGTTTCAGTTATTATTAATGATGGGTGGCAAGAGACCTACCAGTGACTCCTGCTTGCGTCACACTATAAAGCTTAGTTTCACACTGGATCTTCCCAGTGTTCCATTGTTTATGAACTAGAGTGGTGTGTATATCAGAAGTTGAAGGTGGTCTGTGTTCTCAAGACGTCAAGAATGAAGTGTGTGTGTCTGTGTGGGGCGATGAAGGTGTAGTGTTGAAGACAGGACCACCATCAGGGTGTTGGTGTGTGTTTGTTGAAGCTGTATTTTTCAGGCGGAGATTAAATGAAATAAATCACATACGTTCATTAACGTTAAAGCTATCTACGAAAAAGCATGTTTATACTAAAGAACACTAAGATTAAGAAAGAATTAATAAAAGAGCTGAGTGCAGACAGTTGTGCAAAATGGTGCTGTCCATATGTTTTTTTAAATAGGAAAAAAAAAAGAAAAAAAATTGACCTGATTTTCAAAACTTGAGGACATTCCTATGCAGTATAAAAGGAAATGTTTCTTATTAAGTAAATGGAAAAAGTCATGGAAAGGTTTTAAGGAAATGGCTGCCGTCCAATGCAGATGGAATTCTTGAAAAAATGGTTAAGACTTAGAGCAAAGCTCTCTCTCAATCTACAATACCACCCCATTAATTTTCCAGATTTAGCCAAACGAAAGACATTTGTGGTATTTATAACGTGTGAATAGTTACCCCCACCCACCCCCCACATGTTGGGATAGTTGTTCCTCTGCCAAGATAATAAGCTCTGGTGCACATTATTGCAAATGCTATAAAGCCTCTGTATTAATTCAAGATTTTGTGTACACAATAAGTGAAAAATCCAATTAGCTTCACAAACACAGATAAACAAATCTTTTAAAGAGAAATTCGTTCTAGAAGAATGGTCTGTCTATTATCTGAACTCTGATGATGGCATAATAATAATAAGAAATATTAATATTAATATTAATATTAATATTAATATTAATATTAATATTATAGAATCAAAATAATAAAATACAAATAATTTGTTGCCCCTTTTATCCAATGTTCATGCATCTGAAATGACATAATAATCTGCAAAGTAAGCCACAATACTGTCAAAACTATTTCATGTTCTACCCCAGGCGATTTAAGGAGATCAAGGAAAACATGGAATCAGTAGGGATTTGTCAAAAGCCACGCATGTAACAACAACCACAAGCTTACACTTTCAATCAAAAGCTTTTCATTTCCTAAACACCCTTGTTATTCCAAAGACCGAGTACTATCATAAACTTAAAGACATGAGAGCTGTTTCCCTGCAGAGTCTATTTGTGCACTAGACTGATTTTGGCTCAGTGTTAAACGGCAGAGACACACAGGGATATTTCATATTTGAGTAAATGGAGGATAAATTAAAGCTATAAAAATTTTAATACAGTATTAAGTAATGGCAGTTAATAGAGAATAAATTCTGGAACTAATGAATTTGAGCTTGGGCTGAAACTTATAGTCATATTCCACCCAGAACTACTGTGATCTCTCCATTTCTCAGTTGATGATATAGACATTGTGTAGAAGTGAAAGGAGGCGTATCACTGCTCAAAACAGTGAAGACATCATACTGTAGATGAACAGATTGCTCCACGAAGTTGACTTTGAACACCATGTGCCTCTAAAAAGCATGGAAGACCCAAAGTCATAACCATGACCAGACCATCATCCAGTATTAAAAAAAATAAAAATACAACTGTCATCACACATAAATGCAGCTTGAAGGGTCATAATCTATGGCTGAGCCATGACTGGGGAAGTAAATAGGGGTTTGTCTCTTGGCATTACAGTTTGGCCTTATGATTTACAGGAACTTCCTGATGGATTACCGAATGCCGACCTTTAGGCAATGAATATGTCTGAAAACATCTGTCAGGCTGAAGACATGAGACCATGGGTATTGGAGGAAACCAGATACGGACAAGGTTCATTATCGCAAAATACCAGCATCCTGACTTCTTTTTAAAAAGCATTAATATGCCTCAAGCCGCAATGGGATTTATTTTTCTTTTTTGGGGGGGATTAGCTATAGTATGGGATAAGTGCTTGCAAGTAACAAATGAGGTTCTAACAAACACAACTACTTCCCTGCTGACACAAAAAAGATTTCTCAAAGTAATATTTATGGGTCTGGAATTAAGTCGCTTGGCCTGCTCAACCACTGATCATAATTAAAAATGCTGTTTTTATTGCAGGGTCCTATAAAACCTCACCATGACATGCCACCTTGAGCAATACCTTTCTTTCATCTCAGCCATATAATGAACCAGTGTTAAATGAATAACTAACATGAATAGAAACATGTTGGATACAACTGTACAGTTGAAGGGCTAGAGTCTTGTTTAAGGACCCATACGTGGCAACTTACAGTAATGGGGATTTTATCTCGTCAAGTCAAGTGAAGTTGGCTTTTATTGTCATTTCAACCATATACAGTTTAGTACAAGGTGAAACGAAACAATGTTCCTCCAGGACCAAGGTGCTACATGGAACATAAATTAACAACATAAATTAACAAAAACTAACTAGTTAACTAAGAAACCTAATTAGCTGTCTAGCTGAGACAAGACAGATTGACATGACAACATAAATTAACAACTTAAATTAACGAAAAAACTAACTAGCTAACTTAGAGACCTAATTAGCTGGGAAAAGACAGATTCATATTTTAAGTTAACAGGGAACTATTGGATCTACGTTTATTATTATTTTTTTTTTACAAAAGAGACAACATAAAGTGCATGTGCAAATGTGCAAACAAGAGTGACAAAGTGACAATGCGACAACATGACATTACAATACTCTGTGGTAATCAGTGTTGGGTGTAATGCGTTACAAAATAACGCGTTAGAGTACATGGATTACTTTTTTGATCTAACACGTTATGTCCGCCATTTAAGTACTGAGTTATTTAGCTATTTAAAAATTTTTTATTAGTTATTCAGACAATTTATGTAATCCATGAGCCAGACAGCAGTCATTCCCAATCCATTTGTGTGTGAGAAAGTCGTCCTACAAGCCCCGCCCCCGCGCCCTTCTGTTATACCCCTATGTCACCTATGCGGTTTGACTATGCGAGGACCGACATGTGGAAAGATGGAAACCTAATCACAGCGCCAAAACCCGCTGCGAATCATGATGAACCGTACTTATGGCCACCGCACGAAACCCCGTAGGTGAGATAAGGGTATTAGTACTGCCAAACTTCGCTGAGTGATGATGGTAGAATAATTATAAAGGTCTTGACTAAAACAACATGCATTAGGAATCTCAAAGGAGTTTTAATTTTCTGCAATGGAAAAGTACTCGAATTAGTTACTTTTATCAGAAAGTCACACTGTAATGTAACTGATTACTTTTTAATGACAGTAATTTTGTAATGTTTGTAGATCTAACTGGAGAACCGTCTGGTGTAATGCCAGTGAAATATGGGGTCCCACAAGGGTCAGTTTTAGGACCTTTGCTGTTCTCAATATACATGCTTCCCTTGGGTAACATCATTAGAAGACATGGGATTAGTTTCCATTGTTATGCTGATGATACCCAATTATATATCTCAACAAAACCAGACGAAATACCTAAGTTGTCTAGATTAACTGAATGTGTCCAGGACATAAAAGATTGGATGACCAATAACTTTCTTTTACTAAATTCAGATAAGACAGAGATATTACTTATCGGCCCAAAAAACAGCACACAACAGCTCTCAAAATTCAGCCTGCGTTTAGAAGGATGTACTGTTACTACCAGCTCGACAGTGAAAAACCTGGGCGTAATATTAGACAGTAACTTGTCCTTTGAAAATCACATTTCAAATATCACAAAAACAGCCTTTTTCCATCTTAGAAATATCGCCAAACGTAGGAGCATCTTATCCGTATCTGATGCAGAAAAGCTAGTTCATGCATTCATGACCTCCAGACTGGACTATTGTAATGCATTACTAGGTGGTTGTCCTGCATCTTCAATAAACAAGCTTCAGTTAGTCCAAAATGCAGCTGCCAGGGTTCTCACTAGATCAAGAAAATATGATCATATAACCCCAATATTATCAGCCCTGCACTGGCTACCTGTTCAGTTTAGAATTAATTACAAAATAGTATTACTTACATACAAGGCCTTAAATGGTTTAGCTCCCACATACATAACCAGTCTTCTGATACACTACAATCCACCATGTTCCTTAAGATCACAGAACTCTGGACTTCTGGTAGTTCCCAGAATTTCAAAATCTACAAAAGGGGGTAGGGCATTTTCCTATTTAGCTTCAAAGCTTTGGAATAGCCTTCCAGACAATGTTTGGGGAGCAGACACAGTTTCTCCGTTCAAAAGTAGACTCAAGATGCATCTCTTTAACCTGGCATACACGTAACTCATCCCATAACCTCATACTCCAGTACATCTATCCTGAATGGCAACTACGCTAATTCTCCTCATCTGTTCTGTATTTTCTACCCATCCCGAGGCATCTGGAGATTGTGCCAGCTTCAATAGACAACGGCCGACCCTGCGAGGTTCCTGAGGCATCCAGAGAAGGACCAGCTCCAGCTGGATTCAGCTTTATGATGGTTGGTGCTACACATGCTGCTCCCGTGCTTCCAGTGATCCAGATCTCATCTGCCCTTTGCACCTACTGACTCATCCCTATGCTGAACTGGTCTTCATGTCAATTTAAAGAACTTCTGTTATATTGAAATTTCAGCTGCATAACACACATGATGTTATATCATTTCTATCTGTTATCACTCACATGAAGATGGGTTCCCTGATTGAGTCTGGTTCCTCTCAAGGTTTATTCCTAATGCCATCTCAGGGAGTTTTTCCTTGCCACTGTCTCCTTAGCAGGTTCCACTGTAGCTCTGGAAGGGATTCACATAAAAGTTTTATATTAACAAACTTGTTTTAATTTATCTACATCTCTAGTAACACCTAGGGACTTGAGAGATAAAGTTTGGTCGAAATTGGGTCATGCAACAGGACGATGATCAGAAACACACCAGACAATCTCCATTAGAATGGCAGAGGAAAAGCAAAAATCAAGGTTTTGGAATGGTCTAGTCCAGACTTCAGTTTAAATGTTGTGGTGGGACCTTAAGAGTTGTGCTTAAAATTTTTTTTTTTAAATCAATCAATCAAGTGAAGCAATGTTGCAAAGGTGTAATCCACATTACTCCACATTGATGTGAGAGACTGATAAAGTCATACAGGAAATTATTACTCCCAGCTATTGCTGTAAAAGGCATATATTATAATTATTATATATTATTATATTAAATTATTATATGGGTTGTAAACTCTAGAATTGATTTAAAAAGCATAAAGCTGATTTTTAAAAAAATTAAAATATTAATAAATAAATAATTCTATTACTGTGGTGTAATAGAAAAAAAATCATGGGAAAATTATCAAATGAAAAATGTTTGTATGAGGCATAAAGCATCAGAGCACCTTATCATTGATAACTGTCTAATAAAAGCACTCCCCATAATTACCTTACACAGTGGATAAGAGTCAGAGACCCAGAGACTGACACCACAGTCTATTAATACAGTACCATGTGACCACTGTGCTAAGAACATCCATTAATCTGAGTGAGAATGGTTACTAGCCTTGTCATTTTGCTGTCCACATTGCTTGTCTCTTGCCTCATTTTGCTAAGCTTTAAGTGGAAAAAGCTGTAGTATTACAGAATAGAAAATGGATTACAGTGTATACTATTAAAGACCTTTAAAATCACTGTAAATTCTAGGTTGCACACTTCCTGGCCAAAAAAGTCCCAACTTCAGAAGGGTTCAATTATTGGCCTGCAGCAATTAATGACATTTGAAATTAGTCGAACTGGGTTAAGAACTGTCCACCACATTATTAAAACCTGTAAGGACTGTGCTCAACTTTCAACTTAGTGGAACAAATGTTGTCTTATGAAAGGAGATCACTTAACACTTAGTAAGGATGAATGGTAAAAAACTGATGCTAGAAATCACAGTTATGTTTTATGATGAAAGTAAGTAACATTTCCATATGCACGATGTGATGAGAACTCACAGGATTGGGAATAAACAGTTGGGTAGCCAGAAGAGAACCACTTTGTTAGTTAAACATACAGTCATCATGCACATGGTGCACTGTATTACAGCAAATCAGTCTTATGATCTGGGGTTGCTTCAGTTGATCAGGTCCAGGTGCAACAACGTTATGTGGCAATAAAGTGAAGTCAGTTGATGTACAGAATGACCAGGTTATCACATCTATGGATTTTTTTTTTCTTACATAGTGAATCATGCATATTCCAGGGCTCAGATTGTGAAAGAATGTTTCTGGGAGTATTTTAACATTTTCACATAATCGACCGCATTGTGTGCTGTAATCAAAGCTAAAGGTGATTAAATGAAATCTTAAAGTGTGCGACGTTTTTTGGCAATGCAGTGTGTCTTAAATAAAACAATTACATATGCCATATTTATGAGGATTCCAATCTATTAGTAGACATTATATCTCCTTTCTATTGTTTAACATTGTTTTGAAGCCGCACAGCTGGATCCAGTTTATAGACTTTTACAAATGGGTTTATTAGAACATTTGCAAATGTCACACATGTTTCAAAGGTTTAGCTTTCATTCATAACAACGTTTATGTCCCAATAGTCATAGTTTACATAGTTTATAAGGTAAGAAAAAAAAAGCTATAAAAATGAAGGTAGTCAAAAATCTGCTCTACAAAAAAATTTCCCTACATGAACCCAATTATACTGGGTATGCACTATAGCAGGTTAACCATTATACACTGGTCATACACTGTATATTAACAATGATATGCATTTTTTGCACTGTTCTCATTTTCACATGCAGGCAAATATATAACCAATGAGCCAAAGCAATAAAAAAACAACCCAACAAATAAACTTCTCAATCCATGGTAACTGTGCTGTTGCTGATCTCACTATAATGTGATGACATGGGAAAGTGTAATATTTTATTGCATTTATTAGTGATTTGTGTTACTGCAAATTCGTGGTCTGACTCCAGAAAATCATATATCTGATTTATATTGTGCTTTCTTGTGATACTGGGAATTGGGAATTGGAGTCACTTTCCAAGCTTAGTGGAAAGCCTGTTAGTATTTACAGCCGAGTGCAAATGTTTGCATTCCCCGCAGAAAATAAAATCATGAAGGCAAAGATATTTCATTATTATCAGCAGTGTGTGTGTGTGTATATGTGCATGTTAGGTTTCACATATTCATCTATTATCACAAGTATAGTACAAAAAAATTGTAACAGCAGGAAAAACATTAATGCACTAAATAAACAATATCTCTAATAACCGGTAGTTCAGTCCAGTCTACATTGTCTTTGGATTTATTACAGGCCCTTAACAGTATTACTGTTATATACAGTACTGTGCAAAAGCTTTAAGCCATTGCTAATTTTTTCATATTAAATAATGTAAATTACATTTATGAAAGGGAAATAATGATTTTACTCCGACAGGCTGCAAAGTGTCTAAAGACATATAAAAAAATTGGTTGTTTATGTAACAACCTCAGCGGCAACCTCATTTCCCCTCCTATTTGCTCTAACCGGTCAGCCTCCAGCTTTACCAGTATACTAATCACTGACCTGATCATCTGTCATCATCTGCACCTGTTTCTTCCTGGCTCATGCCTTAGGTTAGATGTATTTTTTTTTTTTTTTACACTTGAATGATTCATAGGTCACTATGTGGTTTAACAAACAAAACATTTCTCTGAAACTGGTCACGTACAGGGACTGAACTGTAAATGAGAGCTAAAACTTGCCAAAAACAAGAACCAAAACAGTCCTTGAGGAAGCCTGGAGAGCTATTCTTCAAGACCAATAATAATATAAGAAAGTTTGGCTCTTGGGAGGCACAAGATGAAGAAATTATCGATGGCTCAAGCTTTTCGCATAGCACTGTACAGTCTATAAACTATGCAATTATTATATAGTCATACTGTAAATTAAAGATATACATTATACAAAATATACATTAAACTGGGTATAAAATCTCTTGACTACAATTAAAGAGTTGATCTTATATAAATATGTTTTTCATCCAATCCTCTTTCTTCTCCATCTGTTTTTCAGAAGCTGGACTCTGAGAAAAAAGAAGAGAAAGCTGGAGTCGTAACAAATGACATTATTATTATCTGGGACGTCTGGTGGAAATGATGGTCTCATCAGAATGCTGGAACGCGCTGCTTCCCGTCCCAACAGACGTTCATTTCTAGGAGAAGGAAATGTGAATGAGGGTGGGAAAAAAACGCACCCTGGCACACAGATGGAAGTAGAGGAAAAATGTCTCTCTGAGGTTTTAACAACCTACCCACATCTGTTTATTTAAAGAAGAAACCATTGTGTCAGTCACTTATTCTAACACGTCCTGTGGCAGCTGCCGCTTAGGCCTGCAATGACGGCTTTTCAAATATATTGTTTACTCCCAGTCAAAGTGCCCCCCCGAGCTGCAACAGATCGAGCCAGATGGGTGATAAATACCATGAGGTTTCTCACTGCCTGCCTTGTCAAATCATAGCAGCAAGACCAAGGCACTGACTCAGAAACATATGTCTTTTCACTATAAAATTGAAAAACCCTCATGTTATGTTCACTACTTACAATGGATGTCCTGTTTATATGTACTGTATGGTGGCCTGGAACAATCCATCAGATCATCATTGATGTGGTTGAATTGTGCCATAAATGGCCGACTTGTTGACCGAATTTTGAGCAAATGTATTTATTTTTCCCATAATGCACATTGACAATTTTGACTTTAAGAAAATATAAATAGACCATAGTTGACCAAAGCTACATTTCGTTTAAGGCGTCTTGGCTGTCTGCCTGCAGCAATCGACTTTTTCTGCCCATAATATACTTGGACATCTTGACTGCAAGAAAACATATGTAAATATACTGTTTTAACATTTAATTTAGGCTTATTGCTAACCTTTGCTTGGCTGTATGCCTACTGAATGAAGCAGCAAAACACTTGCCAGCTATGTGTGCTCTTTTTATGCAATGAACATCATGGCTTTGATTCTTGTTAGATTGCGACATACCATAACGAAATGTAAAGTGTATAAGCCTCATCTTTGCCATCTTTATCAAAACAAAAAGGAGCGCCCCTGCTACACTAAATCAGTTATCCCAGCATTTCACTATAGTGCTTGGATACCATCAATGTAGACATTTTTCTCAGTACACTAGGGCCACTTCACGTCTGAAATACTGGCCTCCCAGGAATTCCTTCACTGGCCCAAAACAAACCCCTTTAATCGCCCTGTATGGGGCATGTGGCATTTATTCCCTTCAGAGATCCAGTAATGTGCAAGATGTGTTCATGAAGTGGTGTGTGTAAACAGACTCAACAAGTTCCCAACAATGATCTATACATTTTTAAGTATCAGACATTCCACTCACTGAATCTTCACACGGAATGACTGCAGTAGGATCCATGCCACCTCAGGTGAGATCTTCATGGACAGCCTATTTTAAACATTTCCAATATTCAAATGTTTTATTGCGGCTAAGTAAAATGTAATGATGGCTCAAATGGTTAAGACTGTAGAGAAGAGAACTGAGTTTCTAATCAGAAGTTCGGGGGGTTGAGCCATATCACTAACAGGCCCTTAACCCTATCTGCTCCAGGGGTGCTGTATTCTGGCTGATCCTGTGCTCTGACCTCAACTGTAATCGTTTTTTATGTTTTCATTCACAAATAAATCCATCTCACGTCCCAGTTTGACTCAAATGCCCCTCGTGAATTTAGTTGAAAAAAAAAAATCCTCAAGTGTAGCATCTATTTTACTTTTGGCAATATGTGTAATTGATTCTGGCAAAAATAACCTCAACCTTATCCACATATTGCAATTTAATGATTGTAATAATCATATGAGAAACCAGAACAGCAGGAGGTTTCTTAAGCATTTTGCAAAGACCACACCAGGTTATATGATGCACGGTTCTGGACATCTGCTGGGTCTGATAGGCACATTTCTGAAGCATGACTCTGAATGTCATGGGAGTCCAAAGAATGCCGCTCTTTTATAAAACCGCGTTTCACCTCCAGACTGTCATCATTTGAATGTGCCTTTTATTTGTCTTATCTAAATGCCATGATACAGTAGAAGAGGGCTTGATAAGATGTGTTGCATACCTGTACAGCAACACAGAAGAGCTTGTGTGCTACAGATGTTGAAACGTCGGCATACACGTGCTGTTTTATTCCAACCAAGTTTCTTTCTTTCTTTACACTTAAACCTTTAATACCGTTAAAAAAAAAAAAAAAAAAAAACACTTAAAAAGAGTGTTGCCCAGAAAGACTTTCCAGGATATTAGACAGAACTGCAAAAGAACGCTTGAGAAACTCAACACAATTAATCACATTTGAAGTTTGGCCACATATTTTGTGCATCACCTGATAACATCCTCCTCCATCTGAAGATATCCCAGGGCTGCACTGCGCACATGGTTTCAGTGTTTCTGTCTAACCCCAAGAGCCATTAAGGAACAAATGTCTGATTTGTATCAGATCTGGAATGTTGAATGCTTGCAGCAACCACTGATTTTCCTTTCTTTTTTTAATTAATGTGGTTTGTTTTGTCTCGTGCTGTAAAACCTCGCTACACTCCATGTTTGCCTGATTAATATCATGTTTGTATGGGGTTATCTCTGTTGGCCCAGTGTGAATATTCTGTTCTCCTTCTGCATGCTGTATTCAACACAGGCCCTTTGGCCTATTTAAATAATCTTGTGTAGAGTATGGTGAGGTACTGTAGGAAAGCCATATGTTGGGACAGTTGGTAGTTGTGTATGTATGTAACCTAGGTTTGAAGAAAAAAAAAATTGGCAGAACAAACAAATCTGTGGTTTGTTAAGAAAGATAAATTGACGTTGATAGCTGTGTTGGAATTGCAAGAGAGATTTTGAGAGCTCCTCCATCCTACACTTGGGTAAACAATTTAAATAGAGTTTAATTAGATTTTATATGTTATTGTAAAAACTACTTAATAATACATTTTACGGTGGAAATTTAGCAAAATCTAATCCTAATAGCAAACAAACAATTTGCGGTTGTATTATAACGCTGAATTTAAAAAACGAGCAGTCGTTAATAAGTTGGAGGTTAATGTTTTAATGCTTAAATGCTGAATGTTCAGTAACGTTCAGTAAGTAATTAATTGAAGAGGTCTCAGCAGTTTGAAACAGTCATGCATGAAGCTTTTCTGTTACATGAAACTCTTCACAGCTTCACAGTTTCCCAGTACATTTTGAAATAATTATTTTCAAAAGGCAAGTTTTTCTTATACACTCACTGGGCCCCTTTATTAGATACACCTCTTCAACTGCTTGTTAATGCAAATATCTAATCAGGGAATCACGTGGCAGCAACACATTGCACAAGACAACCTGCTGAAGTTCAAACTGAGCATCAGAATGAGGAAGAAAGATGATTTGTGACTTTGAAAGTGGCATGCTTGTTGGTGGCACATGGACTGATCTGGATATTTCTGAAACTGTTGATCTACACAAATTTTTACACACGGATATTTCTTGTGTTTACAGCAAATGGGCTAAAAATGGATGGATAAATGCCTTGTTGATATCTGAAGTCAGAGGAGAATGGCTTGACTGGTTTAAACTGATTAACCAGTAAGTGAAACATTAACCTCGGATAGTATCTTCTTACAATGAAGGTATGCTGAAGAGCATTTCTGAATGAACAACATGAAGATCACACAAAGTGTCAATCCTGTCAGATACAGTAAGAACAGGAAACTGACGCCACAATTCACAAAATTTGACAAAAGAAGAGTGAAAAAAAACCCTAGGGCCAGGGGTAGCTCAGTGGTTAAGGCATTGGACTACGGTTCGGAAGATCCCAGGTTCAAACCCCACAACCACCAAGTTGCCACTGTTGGGCCATTGAGCAAGGCCCTTAACCCTAAACTGCTCAGATGTATAATGAGATGAAAATGTAAGTCGTTCTGGATAAGAGCGTCTGCTAAATGCCTAAATGTAAATGTAATGTAAAAAACACTGACTGGCCTGATTAGTTGCACCTTATGGCAGCAAATGTATGATGCTACAGTATCATGTCAATGTGGACCAAAATCTCAAAGAAACGTTCTCAGCACCTTGTTGAATGTATGCCATGAAGAATTAAAGCAGTTCTTATGACATAAGTGGATCCAACTCAGTAATAAACCAACTACCTAATAAACTGGCTGGGGAATGTAAACTTGTAAATATACCCGTAAACCAATAAAAAAAAAGTGTGATACCTTATAACAAATAAATACACAGAATTTGTTAGTAATTTGCTGTACTATAAGAAGAGTAAAACATTTAACACCACCTTCCTGTTTATTATCATTCTAAAACCTCAAACCCTTGGTCTTTTTTCTTACATCATCAAATCATAACTTTTGCATGCACATGCATAATGTATCCAGCTACTCTTTCCAACTGTGAGAAGTCATAACTGATGCTTCTTTTGTTAACAGCTCTCCGCTGTTAATGAAGTAGTTACTGAACTCATACATTATATTATAATGAGCAAAGTTGAAATTACACTTCTGGTAAAATGCTGGATGAGTCATTTCAAGCTTTAACTTTCCAAACTTTAACAATAAGTCAAAGCCAAAGTACTAACTTTCACGGGCAATTTGTCTCCAGGCAATCAGAACAATTGGCATCTGTCTTCCTCCCTGTCATGGTGTTAATGACAGCTGGTTCTATGTTATGATCTGTAGTAAACCCGATGGCATCTGTCGTAGTATAATATACAGTGGCTTGCAAAAGTATTGAGCCCCCTTGAACTTTTCTACATTTTGTCACATTACAGCCACAAACATGATTCCAAACATTTTTTACAAATAAATAACTGCAAAGTGGGGTGTGTGTAATTATTCAGCCCCCTGAGTCAATACTTTGTAGAACCACCTTTTGCTGCAATTACAGCTGCCAGTCTTTTAGGGTATGTCTCTACCAGCTTTGCACATCTAGAGACTGAAATCCTTACCCAATGTAGCATGTCACCTAGAAGGCATACAAATATAACGCCACTGAAAACCGTAAGCCAAATAAAAAACGTGTATAAATTGAGCCCACATTAAATAACAGGAGGTTATATGACTAATATTTAGAGCTTATGAATGTTCTTGGAACATGCATTGGCAGCAAAATGGAAAAATATACAAAGTCAATTCAGGTGAAAAACATAACTATGAG
This sequence comes from Channallabes apus, assembly GCA_030522415.1. Taxonomy (NCBI): domain Eukaryota; kingdom Metazoa; phylum Chordata; class Actinopteri; order Siluriformes; family Clariidae; genus Channallabes; species Channallabes apus. The sequence continues at coordinate 23,594,402 of CM060122.1, read as the reverse complement.
AATATCTTTAAAAAATGGACAGTTTGCCTTTGAAGGTGCAAAGGGAATAGGATTTGGCAAAAATCTGGTTTTTATTAGGGTCTAGGCAATACTGTGGAAGAAAGGAACTGAAGAATGGATCATTATTTATTTTGACACCTAGCAGCATGGCAAGCTGTAGTGATTACATTTGTAGCTATAAAAGCAATAAGGCTATATATCCATAAATATATGTATATCCATAAATAATTAATTGATTCTCAGGTCAAATTTATATGTGAATAATAATAATAAAGTGTTATAACGTAATAAAATATAAAGTACTGTAATTACTGAAATGTTTATTTTTACACTTTAAGGAAAAGCATGCAGAGATATCATCAAAATGATGGGGTTGTTAGAAAGCTGTTTTCTAATGGAAACGGACTGCCAGATGCAGAGTTTGTCCAATTCTCTTGACTTATCGCTTCCCATTATCTCTCTTCCTAAAGATCGTATAGAGGAAGTTCCATATCCATATAAATGGATTGTTCCTGTGCAGTCATTTCCTGTAGTTTGATACTTCCTTTTCTTAAACACACCACCTCCACCCACACAAAGTAGCAGCACATATACATAACATACTGTACACCTTATAAACATCCAGCTACAGTCATACCGGCATGCATTTAGATGGAACGTACAGTACATCTATAGGGCTGTGCTTCTGACCGCTGATAAAGCCCTCGAGTGAGATTACAAACCGTCCCAGTAGTAACACTCCAGGGATGTTGTAACATAGTCAAAGAATAGTCTGTTGTTTAATAATTCATCCCCTGCATTTTTCCTGACATCATGACGTTCGTGACTACATGAGTAAAAACTAATGAAAATAACAGGACATCATTTCATGTCACTGGCTGAAACCTGGATTTAGTAAATAACTCAAATGATTTTCCCCCCTCAGTGAATTATCCGATACAACAGACATGCAATCGCACCTCATCCATCATTAATGACCATTAATTTCAAAACTCTCTAGAGAAATCATCTATCTGAGGATTATTTCGCACTATGATAAACAAATCATGCTGGCTGTCTCTTAGCAGAGGTCTTAGTTGTCAGGGGAGCCTTGTGTTTGCAGTGACTTCATTGTGTTTGTCCTATAATTACATTATAGAAGCACAAAAGTGCCTTTAATGGCACCATCAAAACGTAATGGCATGCAGCACGCCGCTGTTCAGCACATCTGGTGTGTATAAATTCAGCCTGCCAAAGAAAATAGTTTGGTTAGTTGAAAGTTTTCTTTTTTTTTCCCACCTCTCCCTCATTTCGGTCCTCCTTTAGGTCCATGTGAAGTTGTTAACGGGTCTTTCATTAGGAAGATCTATTTTAACGCAAGTGAAACAAGTGGGTTTGTTTAATGCCAATTTCTTTTAAAAAAGGATGTAAAACTTTTGAAGAACTGGAGCTGTGTGCCATTTCCGTACAATCTGCTGTGCGAGTGTGTGTGAGCGAGAGAGAGAAAGTTATGTGCTGTGGCTCTTTCTTTTCTTTCTGCAACTACCTTGTATATGGTAGCTGTGTTGTGGAGTTTGCTATAATTGTGTATCACTCTATTGGTTATTTTAAGAGCACTATGTTTGGATTGGTCACTTTGGAGAGAACACACCTGTCAAGTAATAACAACCTGAAAAAAGTAGCTGTGCATATAAATCTAATGTAAAACAAATGACTGAAAAAAAAAAAAAAAGGTGTGACTCAGGACTCAGGTGCTGGCTTAAGTCTGTCTAAAAGAATTGACAACATCTGTCTTCCTTTCTGATAAGTGTAGCTTCAGGGTTCGCTGTTTGACTGCTCAGGAGGATAGTGTTCCCTTCATACCTTACTGTGACCTGAAGAAGGCACCACCACTCTCAGATCTGACCATCCGTAACTGACATTGAGTGCATTGTGTTTTTGGGTGGAGAGCTCAGTGCACACTGGCCTAAAGGTACATTCCTGACTCGAGAGCACTGTTTGAAACACAAACCCTCTTTGTACCTAGTGGACTCACTGAATCTGCAAACTCTGGCATCCACCAGTTCTTTCTTTTTTTTTTTTCTCTCCACGTGTTCAAGTGTGAACTTGCACAATATTATTTTACACAAGTTTAGACATACCATCATTTTCCATTTGCATGCATGGCTACAGTTCATATCATGGTATAGAGACAAATGGCTTAGAAACTGCATCCAATTGTCCTTTTATCTATTTTATACATATTCCAAGTGGAGCACCGTGCCAGTAAGGATCGGTTTCAAACATTTAATCATCCTTCCTGCACACACACATTTTTTTCCAGTTGGACCTTTCATATCTGAACATTTAAATAACCTGGAAAGGCTGGAATATACTGTAGCCAGGGGTACATTTTTTAGGGGGAAAACCTTTCTAAAGACTTCTAAGACCTTGTAGATTTAAATTGATTAAAGCTGCTAGCTCAGGACAGATTATGAAATGAACCAAACTCTTGTGCTTCAGACTGACAACTCACCAACTGTAACTGATTAACAGCAAAAAAAAATATTTGAAGATACAATACAACAAATAGATAAAAAAAAGGTATACTTTAAAAAGTGAAAAGGTCAAAAATAGAAACATAGAAATAATAATATAAGATATAAAATGTTTTTTATTGATCTCAAACAAAGTAGACTATACTGTATGGCCTGATCATATATTTATAAAAACAATTATATGATTCATTTGTATAATTAATATTATATATTAAGACTTATATATTTATAAGTCTTCAAATTGCCCTTTTAGAATAGGGGGAAAATATAACAGCATGCTGTAGGAATTCTGGAAGAGCCTTAACTTTGCATATTACAAAAAAAATATGTATTTGGATGGGGGTTCCTTTAGGTACTCTGGTTTTCCCCTGCAATCTGAAGACATGCATTGTAGCCTGGCTGGCATTTCAAACTGCCTGCAGTGTATTATTGAATGTGTGTGTGTGTGCACTCTTGTGCCTTGCTATGTTTTGGCACCTCATTCAGGGGTGTGTCCTGATTTCCAGGCTCCAGGCAACCTGCAACTCAGCACAGGATATGGAGTATATGGATAATGAATGAATGTACAGTACTTAAATGATTAAAGAAGAGATTAGTAGACAGGCAGCACTGTGGCTTTGTGGTTAGCACTGTCGCCATGAACCTCCAGGGTCTGGGTTTGATTCCTGCCTCAGGGTGTGGGCATGGAGTTTGCATGTTTACCCCATGATTGCTTGGTGAAACTCCTCAGGGTACTCCTGTTTCCTTCCACAGTCCAAAGATATGTAGGTTAGACTAATTTGCGTTCCCAAATTGCTCGTAGTATGAGTGCGTATGCGTGTGTGCCCTGTGATGGATTGGCACCCTGTTCAGGGTGTACCAGCCTCGTGCCCAAAGTCTCCTTGGATAGGCTCCAGGCTCCTGCACATGACAAAGCAGCATAGACGACGAATGAGTGAGATGATGGATAGTGCAAATCATTACACCTTGCAAACGAAGGTGCCAGATTATCAGGATAGAAACAGGAAAATTCGATGGGCAAGAAAGAAATGCTAAACAGCTGATTAATGTTTCTGTAAATATGACATACATTATATTTCTCCTTCTGATATAAATAATTAGTCACCATGGAGATTTTTTTAAAGACTAAACTGTCATGACTCTGTGAATTGGTAATAGAAACCCACAAAAATTAATAAACTAATTGATAAAACTAATTTATCCTGTTTCTTAAAAACAAACAATCAAACAAACAAACTACTTAGAAGGTAAAGTAAATTTCATGTTTCATTATTATCACATTAGTATTTACTGACAGAATTATATCATGAAGCACTATCCAATTATACTAATCACCACAGTTTGGTTTAGAATAATAATTTAAAGGGGGGAAAAGCAGCGGTCAGGATGATTTATAAACTGTGTACATTTTTGCGACAGAGTAACAACCTGACTCTTCGCCCCGCCTTTCTGTCTCCTCTTTATTTTTTATCAGCCCCAGACTCCGCCCTTTCACAACCGCCCACGGTGACGTCGACAGTGACGACAGCTCGTCCCCTGGCCAATAGGAACGCTCCAAACTTTCGTAAGCCTCGAAGTGGATAAAGACGAGCAGCCGTGGCGGAGGAACCGATACGCGGATCCAACACCGCTGCACTTTTGTTGTTTGTTTTTGTACTGTTGTAGTGTTTATTTTCCCCACGCGCGCGGACTTAATGAAGGATGAGAAACCCACTTCCGTGAAGTTTTTTTTTTTCTTGTCCAGTGCGCGAGCCGTGAGTACTAAAGAACGCAGACGAGCTGTCTGTGGAGGAGAGAGTGGAGAGAGGAGAAGAGAGAGAGCTCTCGGTGCTGCTTACACACAGGAGAACTGTATGAAGTGCTGATCGTTTCAGTGGAATGGATAGTATTTTTTAGACAACTTTTTTTTTTTCACTTTTACTTGGACACGCACACGTTGACTTACTTTTTCGGTGGAAAAAAAAACAAAACGAAATGGTTTGGAAACATCACGGATCAGCTACTCAGAGCCCCTGACATGGACGCATGATCGGACACCTCTCGCCTTGACGCCAATGGCGAGGCTCGCGCGGTCAGCCCGGGGCGCCGGCTCGTACCCGTCCCCGTGGCCACTCGCCTGCGCGCTCCTGTTTCTCGGCACATGCGTGTGCGCGGGCCCGTCGTCAAGTCGCGCGCGGGGCCGTCTCGTGTGCTGGCAGGCTATTATGAATTGCCAGGCGGAACCCGAGTGCCACTACGCGTACGGCCAGTACGTGCGCGCGTGTGACCCGGTGCTGAGCGGCCGGCGGCGCTCGTGCCCGAGCCACTGCATCGCATCACTTGTGCAGCTCAACCAGACTAAGAGCGGCCCTGCGCTGGAGGACTGCAGCTGCGCAGACGACCAGTTTTGTCGCGAAACCAAGCGCGCCATCGAGCCGTGCCTGCCCCGGACCAGCAGTATGGGCTGCACGGAGGCGCGGCGGCAGTGCGAGCGCGACGGACCCTGCCGCTCCGCCATGGGTGACTACCTGCAGCACTGCGGTAAGCTGTTCAGCGGCGCCATGTGCACGAGCGCGTGCCGCGGCGTCATCGCGCATATGCGCCGCCTGCCCAAAGCGCAGCAGCTTGACACGTGCGTCTGCGACGGCGCCGAGCGGACCATTTGCGAGTACGTCAAAGTGAGCATGGACACGCTGTGCTTCGGCATGCCGCCCGTTCCCGATGAAGAAGGATCCGGGCGAGACGGGGACGATGAAGATGATGATGGAGGAGAGGACGATATCGAGGACAGGCAGAACAGCGCAGGGAAGAGCGTGCAGAACTTTGCTCTTGCTGTACTTGCACCCATCTTGGTATTATTACGGTTTTGGTGATAAAAGCAAACATTAGACTCTTTTTCCTCACATTTGATCTGCAGCCGTTTCAACTTAACCAAATGTACCTTTGCGTGACTTGACCACGTTGCATCACCTTTGATTATCTATGCAAATGCACTGTTCATTAACTGAAATGGACATCAGGAACCATGGCACAGTTGCGATATTTATTTCTGAGCTAGACCTCTACCAGGATGTCACAGGACGGTCTTTCCCAAATAAAAAGCAAGACTAAGCTCAGTCTGACACTACTGCCTTAAAAAAGACTGCACACATAGACATGCTACTCTGACATTGTCCAGCAACACTTGTTGACAGAAAGAGCAATATGTATGTACACTACGAAAATTATTTTGTTACCTAGAGATTCTACAATGCAAAGATTTGCGCAGAAAGCTTTGCACTGCCATTATAAGACTACACAGCAAAATTTCTTATGCCACGCTTAATTCCAAACAGTCGGGTTTTTGCAGTTGGACACAACAGGTGTTTAATCAGCAGAGAGATTTTGCTGTGTAGCTATCTAAGCTATTTTATATAAAGTTGTGATTGACTGAGAGACTGAATTAGATTTCTATTAGGAATGTGTTTGGAAAGTATTCGGCACGCTTGAATAAGTTCAGAGACGGTCGAGCTAAAGAGCATTTGCTCAAAAGAACCGCATCGCAGGATAGAACGCAATATTTTGTATCATAAGATGTCTATGAAAACAAGCATGATTCCAGCTTTAAAGGGAAGTTGGTTATTTTGTTGTACTGGGTTTCCTTTTAAAATACTGTACAGTGTAAATAGATTTTCAGAGAAATTTTAAATGTGCTATCTAAGATGAATTATGGACTGTAGAAAATGTCTAAATCCACTGTATGACTGCCTCAGTGATGTACTTTTTATAGAAGGCATAAAAACAACAGTACGAAAACGAAAAAACGACTGTGTGTAATCTGTTTTGAATTTTTTTTCTTTACATTCACTGTCTTTTCTAGGAGGTATATGGTCACGCCTGTCTTCCTCAAACTGTTCTGTGTGTTTGAGAAACAGAAACCGCATCTCTCGCCAACACACACACGTACAAGAAGCATCAATACCCTTGACTTTGCAGACAGAAGTGTTTGCTTATAGCCTAAACTCTGACTTTCGGATATAGTTAGAACGTAAGCCTAAAAGTGAATGGCTTTTCCCTGGGGCCCGCATGCGGCCACCAGACCGACGTTTGTTTACTTTCCAATCACTCTGTTTGCTTAACAGCCTCCGTTTGCATGCTGTGGCTGTGAACAAAGTTAACCTCTGCCCATCAGAAAGCCAGACAGCAGCATTACAACATGACACACAATGCAACTTATTACACTTTGTATATATTTTTTCTGGATCTGATGTCTACTAAAACTCACTTTATTAGACTACCAGAACTACGCCTTGGCTGCTCCGTGACTAAGGGGGGGGGGGGGGTATGGGGGTTGGAAAGCTAGCTTGACTTTTTAAGGTCAAGAGTCCTTGCTGGGAAAAGCTGTTGATGTGGTTTGCCAAGCTGAGTTCATCATATGATGTAGGGTAATGAAGCCTATTTGCAAACTCGTTATCTAGCTGTAAAGATAATTAGAATGAATTAACAAGCAGTTACCCAAAAAAAGAATACATCAGAGGCCGTTTTTTAAATGACTCAATTAGATAGATAGCATTAAAGTACAAAAAGCATTTATGATACATGTGCAAATTAAAATAAATGACATTTAGTTTAAGGATTATTGCCTGTTACTAAGTTATGTACAATTAAGATTTGATAATATTTCTGCTAAACTCTGTAATATGAAATCTTATGGTTCGTAGGAACATGTGTTTACTTTGAGAATGTGGCAGGAACAGGAATAGCATTGCTACCCTCTATATGCTTCACCTTGTTAAAAACACTGGCCTCCTCATTCTTTCGCCTTTCATCGCAACAGCCTTCAAAACAGGGTGATTGGTGCAAAATGTTTTATTAGAGAAGAGACAAGAGACCTCGAGCATGCTCAATGGAAAAGAAGTCGAGTGGCACTTTTGTCATGGTAATCTTAAGCACATAATAGCCGCGCCTGCACAATACGCAGGCACTTCATTCCTCCGAGGCTTGCTGACACCTCTTCAGAGCTGAGCCACGGGGTAGCATGTGGGAAAGATCCGCTCACCACTCACTCCATCCACACACTCCATGTGGGCTCTCGCACTCAGTTACGACCCCATGTGAAAAAAGGAGGCCCAGCATGCTACATATGAAATAATGAGATCGGGCCTCGGATGGGCGATGGGCCGGAACAACTGTAAGCGAGCAGCTAAGTGAGAGTGGGGTGATGAATACCAAGATGGATTTTTGTGCTATAGTTTTCATTATAACTCGAGAGTGGCCAAGAACGATGGATGGAAACGGGGTATGAGGCAACACTCTAAAGTGCTTCATCACCGAGTTACTCTTCCAGCCTGTGAGGCGCTGGATAATCTTACCATTCCTTGATGCACTCTGGCACAGAGTGAGGGTTGGACTGTGTTGAAATCCGCCTTGTCTTCATAACTGCGTTTAGTTGGATGTGAAAAGTAAGACCGGTTCCTAAATCAGCACATTGTGATGTCTGCTAAATGTAGCACTTAGAGGAAGAGCCAATAATTTAAATAGGCTGAATGGATTAAATTGGTTTATATTATATAATTTAACAAAACCTAATAAAAAAGATTTTTCTCATCTGAAAAGAATAAAGTAATAACGTAAAAATAATTTACATTAGTTAATAACAGAAAAGTGTGTTATTCTTATCTTACTGATTATTCAGTATTCTCCAAATAATGTGTTAATCCTCCTTCTTCTAATAGATAGGAACCATATTTCTGGTAAAAGTTATGGATTCACATTTTTACAATTTACAGCAGCTTAAAGTCTATTTTAAATATTTTCTCTCATTGTGATTATGCTTGTTTGTAAAAGAATTCGTATTGTACATATACTATAGTCCTTGACCACCTGTTTAAAGCAGGCCTCACTCAGCCCTCTATAAACTTTGGGCCAGTTCACCAAGAAGTGTCCACAGTGTCCTTGGTGCTCCGGGGGTTAAAGATGTCTTTCCAACTAATCTTGGCATCGATGGTTCATGGGAAAAAAAGTTCATAAAATTGTCTAACTGCTCTTTGCAGGAACATATAAGGTTAAGCTATTAAGATGTGCTCTGAGTGCAGAAATTACCTGGTCACTTAACCAGACCGAGTACTTTCTGCCATGAGAACATATTTCATTATCTTTAACTCATGTGCTTATTTGCTTTTGCAGGCGTACTCCCGATAACCAATCTGATAATCATTAGTCTTAAAAAAAAAAAAAAAAAAAAAAACGATTGTGCTTTCTAATATAACTATTCCCTCTAGTGCCTTGAATAGTAGTGATTACAGCAACTACAAAGTCCTCAGGCAAAGTCTTTACCATCTTGTTTATGCTTCTCAGCCAGAAATACAGCAGAAAAATACAACACTAAAGACAGTTTTTAAAATAATGCCTGCCAATTTAAGATAAAATGCAGCCATTGCATTACAGTTATAATGTTCCTTTATTATTGCTTTGGATAATGAACCAAAGTGGTGGTCTGGACCCCAAACCTGCTTTTCCCCTCACAGTGTTTTCATTAAATTCTTGGCACACCAGAGACAAATCCCAAACCATTTACTGAAAAATATGGAAAAACTATAGAACATCACAGCAGGGAACTCTGTTCTTGTTGTGCAATGAAAACAACACTTTTTGGAGTGGTCTTCAATCATGGAGAAACATGACGAGATTTTGTTGGATGTAATTATTTTTAAACTATTTTTAAACTATTTTTTTAAGTATTATTATTATATTTATATATTTTGTATTTACATTTGACATATCACATATTTTAGTGTTTTAATATTTTTATCATTGCAGCCTTCATGAGGCATTAATGTAAAAACAAGATAGCATATATACGAACGAAATGGGAGAAAAGTGGTGAAATGGAAAGATCATTGAATATGATTTTGGGTAATCTTTAGTTAAAGTTAAATGTATTTGATTGGAAAGAGTGCTGTAAAGGCCCTCAGCTCACTCTCTCCTTATATATACTGTATATATTTTTTCTAAATTATAATTACATACTTTTTAGAAGCTGAGTGTAAGGTCTTCTTTATTATACAGTATCTATACACATGTGTTTGTATGTGTATACACTACCAGTCAAAAGTTTGGACACACCGACTAATTTCATGGTCGTTCCTGATTTTTTCTTCTTTCTATACTGTAAAACAATGCTGAAGGTGTCCAAAATATGAAATAATCTCCTTTAAACAGTTGACATTGAGATGTGTAAGGCCTTCATAAAGGCTCTAATCTGAGGTGCTATTAATTGGTGATTTTTGAGTTTGGTAACTCTAAACGAACATCTATTCAGCATCAGTGGTAAGTTGTGGTCTTGCATACCTGACATGGTCTTCATGAGATGATCTTCACAAGAATGGGTAAGCCATGGAAAAACATTGCTGAAACTTGGTGACTTGATGTTCACCAAGTTCTATATCAAAACATATTTATGGAAAGTTGACTGGAATGGAAAAGTATGGTAGTAAAAGGTGCACAAATGACAGGGATGCAACCACAGTCTTAAGACGATTGGCAAGCAAAGCCAATTTAAGACCTTGGGAGAGCTTTACAAGAAATGGAGTGAGGCTGAAGTCAGTGCGTCAAAGGGCACCATGCACAGACGTGTTCAAAACATGGGCTACATCTGTTGCATTCATAGTATCAAGCCAATCCTGAACCAGAGACAGTGTTAGAAGTGTCTTAAATGGGCTAAAGAGGAAAATAATTGGGATGTTGTTTAGTACCATAAAAGGCCTCTTTTCTGAACAAAGTAAAAATTTTTGCTTAATTTGGAAATCAAAATCCCACAGTCTGGAGGAAGAGTCGAGAGACACAGAATCCAAATTGCTTTAAGTCCAGTGTTTTCCACAGCCAGTGATGATTTGGTTTGCTGTGTCATCAGCTGGTGTTGACCCACTGTCTTTTATCAAGTCCATCAACACAGGCATCTATCAGGATATTTTAGAGAATTTCATGCGTCAGTCTGCAGACCAGCTTTTTGGAGATGTCGGTTTGCTGTTCCAGCACAACTTAGCATCTGCCACCTGTGCTATCACTAACTGGTTTGCTGGACATGATATTACTGTGCTTGAGTGGCCAGCCAACCTCATACAGAATCTATGGGCTGATCAAAAGGAAGATGAGAATCACCTGACCCAACTACAGTATACAGGCGAGCTGAAAGCTGCTATCAAAGCAAGGAGCCCTGAACAAGTATCAGTTATGTAACTGAGTACACATTTCAGACATTGGACATTTCTGAAATGTAAATCTGTATTGAAAATATTGTATTGCATCTTATATTAATAATATTATAATATTCTAAGATACTGGATTTTTGTTTGGATTTTCATGAGCTATAAGCCATAATTATCTAAATTAAAAGAACAACAACAACTACAAAAGTTTTGAAATATTTTACTTGACTTTACTTTTAAGGAATCTACAATATATGAGAGATTCATATTTTTAATTACCCCGATGTGAAGAAAGAAAGGGAGGAAGGAAGGAAGGAAGGAAGGAAGGAAGGGGTAAGGAAACTCATAAAAAAAGAAAGTGCTTATTTCTCTGGCTGTTCTTTTCATCAACCTTTTGCGCTTGGCAGCCAAAATCGGATTTTTCTCCTATCTGAGCTGCCACTTTGATTCCATCACAGTAGACCTCTGTCAAGTTCATGGCTCTTTGAAACAAGTAAAAGCACCTCAGCACAGCCTCTCAGGAGGGGTCCAGATCCTTTGCCCACCACAAAAAAATAAATCCCTTCAGGATTAACACAGTCACAAAGAGTTCACTTACCTGGGAATTAGCGAAGAGAAGATTTCTAATGTTTGTGCCATATATGGTTTGATTACAGTGTCTACTGAACCAGTTTATGTTAGAGTGGATGCAAACATGTATGCATTCTGCTGAAAGTGTTGCACTTTTGTCCAATTCAGATGCAAATAGAGATTCATATTTTAATACCAAACAAATTGGGATATTAATGCCATCTACAGCTGGTGAGTGTGCAGTTGTCAATTTTTGAGGCGACTATACTATTTTGGGAATTTAAGCTTAAACTGGATTAAATTGCTGTTATGTTTATTAGTTTTTTTCATAGTTGAGAGGCTATTGTAGAACTAAATGATAAACATATTTGTGTGTGTGGAGTAGTAATTTATGCATTACTCATATAGAGGTATATTATTGTACACTTGGAAATCGCATGTATCTATTCCTAAGACCTGGGTTTTGGCACTTTTACTGACCTTGATTTGTAGTGAATCATTAAAATTATAGTATCAACTCCTCCCCCTCTCAGCACAACTAATCCGAAATCACCATAACAGGAGGTGCAAGGAGAGACCGAGATTCTGTCCAGCAGGGTATAATGGCTGGCAAAGTTTGTCCGCTTGTTTTCGTTCAAGAGGATAATGAGGTGATGGAGGGGAGAGGTGTTTTTTACTAGCTCTGAGCATGGCCCCTTTTTTCTACTGCAACAGCTATATAATTCCCCTGTCAGGCAGGGGAGGACAGAGCCAGCAAGAGAGAAGGGAGGTTTTGGCCAAAGCGATGGTCCCGATGAATGAAGGAGAAAGCGGCAAAGAGGCCGCAATGAATATCAACCATTGAGTTTGAGAGAGAGCCCTGATCTGGCAATGCTACCGAAGCAAATAAGTGATAGTGGGTGGTCAGTTGGTTTTTTTGTTGTTCCCTTCCCCCCCCCCCCTTTTTTTTATTTTTTTGAAATGTGGATACGATATCACTCTTCTTGAGCTTTAACAAATAAGCTGTCTTTGATGTGAAGTATTATCCTGAATCGAGTGAAAAGCTTTTTCACATTCAAAGCCAGAACTATCAACATCTTTCAAGAGACTGGGCAAAAGTGAACACAATTTTCACTCAAATAAATAGATATCATTTTTGGAATGAGTGTGCAAACATTTTGGATTATTTCTCAAAAACAATGAAGTAGGATGGTGAAGTACTGTAGGTACGAGAAGATATCACTTTTGGAATAGCAATGTTTAGGTGATACTTGGGTTATAAAGTCTCAAAATAAATTTATAGACGCAACATCCCTAACAACAAGCAGTTTAGAGTGCTACAAAGAAGCTCTTTTCTTTGTGTTGAGGAAGTAGAAAGAATACCTGTAACTCAGTGTAGCCAAGACAAAGGAGATGGTGACTTCATCTTTTATAGGGTTTTGCATTCAGGCAGTTGTACAAAGGCAAGTGATACCAGCGAACTGAAGAAATTATAGATCATCTGGACCCGACTGACCTTCCTAAAATTGATTATTCAGGAGGGAATGGTTAAACAGCTTTGGACAGGGTCCATCCAGCTACAGTCAAAGGTAAAAGTTAGTGCCGCCTCTTTTATTTTTGTGTAAAAAAACAAAAAAAATCATCTGATCATAGTACTGTATCTCTTTGTATTTGGCAAATGCAACCACAGATGAACAACATGAACTGTGCCATTATTTTTTTTATTCTTGAAGCCAAGAAGTAAAAAAAAAAAAAAAAAAAACATTTTTAAGCATGTGGGCAAAAGCAAAGTACCCCCATGATTCAATATCTTGTAGATCCACCTTTAGCAGTAATAATTGTAAGTAATCATTTCCTGCATGCCTTTATCAGTCTCACACATGGCTTTGGTCCATTCATATTTACAACATTGCTTCAGTTCATTGAGGTTTTTGGGCATTCGCTTATGCACAGCTCTGTTAAGGTCCTGCAACAGCATTTCAATTAAACTGAGGTCTGGACTTTGACTAGGCCATCTCCAAACTATGATTCTTTTATTTTTCAGCCATTCTGATGTAGATTTACTGGTGTGCTTCGAATAAGTGTCCCATTACATGACGGAATTTAGACCAAGTTTTAGCTGTTGGACAGATGATCTTGTATTTGCCTCCAGAATATTCTGGTACACAGATGAGTTCATGGGGCCGGAGTTCATGGGGAGAGTGGCCAGATCCTGGTGCTGCACAAACAAGCCCAAATCATCACGCCGCGTTTGACACTGGGTATGAGGTGTTTCTCTTCAAGTGCTGGTTAGTTTTTGTCTTTGTGGTTGGTTCAGACACAGATTTGCAAACCTCATTTGTGCTTCCATGCTCTTTTGAGAGAGAAGAGGTTTGTCTTGGCAACCCTTCCAAACAAACCGTATTTGTTCAGTCTATTTCTAATTGGACTAACATTTAACATGCTCAGTGATGCCTTTTTTGTTTTTTCGCTGACCTTGGGGTAAATGTGCTGGAATGTCCACTGGTTTCTGGTGCTGGTTTCCTGCATGGCAGACGAAAAACCTACCACTGAGAGACTCTATTATTATTATTATTATTATTATTATTATTATTATTATTATTATTATTGTTGTTGTTGTTGTTGCTGTTATTATTATTATTATTATTATTATTATTGTTGTTGTTGCTGTTATTATTATTATTATTATTATTATTATTATTATTATTATACTAAGCAGTAGTAGTAGTAGTAATAATAGTATTTCTTCTTCTACTACTACTACTACTACTACTACTACTGATAATAATAATAATAATAATAATAATAATAATAATAATAATAATAATATATATTATAATATACAAAGTATATAGTATATAATAAATAGATATTCTTTTCATATTTAGAATAACACATACTAGGGCACTGGTGGCTCAATGGTAGGTGTTTCGCCTGTCATGCGGAAGGCCCGGGTTCGATTGCCAGCCAGTGCCCAAACCCCAGCCACTGGATGCAGTGCCGGTCCCAAGCCCGGATAAAATGGGAGGGTTGCATCAGGAAGGGCATCCGGCGTAAAAACTGTGCCAAGTTGTAGTGCGGACTGGATAGTCCGCTGTGGCGACCCCTTGTCGGGAGCAGCCGAAAGACCAACAACAACAACAACAATAACACATACTGTAAGTGACATGAAGATAAAATGTCAGTGTCCAACTTTATACTAATGTATTATTTCAATAGCAAAATCATTATGCATCCAGCTACAGGACCAAACTGTTCCACAGACAAGACAAACAAGAGCACAAACCGATGAGAGAACCCGCGCGTAATTAAGAGAAGAATTGAACAGAAGACCGCTGGTAAAGGGGTTCTGTGTGCATGTGTGTATGTGTGTGAATTACTTAACATTGCCCAAGTGCAAGACCCCTCTCAATTACAGCAGCACAATACCTCACTCTGACCCTTCACTTTGCCATTAAGTCCATTTACCAACACTGAATACTCCAGCCAACAGTGAACTCCAAAAGTCTCCAGTGGACTGTGCAGAGAAAAGGAGAATGAGAATGGGAAAATATGAAGGGAGAGAGGAAGCCAGAGGCCAAGAGAAGGAGGAAAAAGACAAAAAGCTGCTGACACATAACTTCATTTCCACGGTGGCAGGGCAGCTGGGAGGTGCAGTCTACTCTGGAAGGCCATTCCGACTTCAATGGCGCCTCTGACCCCGAAGAGCAACTCAGTCTATGTCTTGGACTGGTGCTCTTCATAAGCCTGACTAAAACTTTTGGTGTTAACATACGCGAATATCAATGAAACATTGAATGTTTATAAATGCATAATTTTCCTTTATTCAATTTATGCTGAATGGTGTTATTTAAGTAAGTATATATTTGAGTCAATTCAAAGCAAAAGCAAACAAATATATTTTCATTATATCAAATGGGTACAATTTAGCAATATAACATGATAGGCTTCAAGTAAAAAGATAAATATAAATAAATAAACGAATGTAGTAGATAATCTCTAATGTATACTGTATGCAAGGTTTAATGCCACGTGGCACTCTGCACTCCAGAAGTATCATTTATCAGTGCTTCATTACTCATTTCCCTGATAATGTGCTCGTCACCTCTCAAGAACTAACTTGTGAACCCACTGAAAGTGATTTGAAAAAGGTTTTATTGCATCACTCCTTCAGGCCTCCAGTCAAGAAGGCACTCGACTTACAAACTGGGATAACACTGAATGATTAACTAAGTACAAAATCAATTCAGCACAATAAAATGGAGAGCAATAACACAAAAAAAAAGAGTGAGTGTTGGGGGGGGAGGAGAAACGTTTGAACAGAATAAATAATGAGACCCAAGCTGAGGAGTTGTTAAGAGTTAATAGTCTCAGAGAAACTCAATGGGGGCTGGGGCTTGCACTCTATTAAGCCGACCCCCAGGGCCATCGGCCAAATTGCGCCCAGTTGTTGTCTTGAAAGAATTCATCCTTCAGACATTCAGTTTCCCCCATTATGTTGTCCCTTTTCATGGCTAAGGACATGCAGGAGTACCCAGGGTCTAAAGGAATCAGTACAGGGTGAGAGTGAGAGAGAGCAGGAGAATGAATGGTCATAAATATGTTGAATTGGTGCGCAAGTTTAACTGGCTTTGTGTAGCAAACACAAATGATCCTTCAGAGTAATTAATTAATTCAGCTTAGCTATTATGCACTGATGCAGCTTCCAAAGAGAAGAAGAAGTGATATGTTTCCCATGGAGCAGAACTCCTATTCATTTTTGTGACACAAGAATATTTGCCTTTCCTTAGGCTCTGGATAGTAATCAAATATTTTCTGTGTATAAAAATAGTATATTGCCTTAACCTTTTCATACTTAAATAGCTAAAATGATTCAAAAATGGATGTAGCGTAAACTTTTTTTTTTTTTTTTTTAAGAGATAAGGTCAACCTTTATTAGTCCCACAAGTGGGAAATCTCAAAAAGAGATTGTTTTCAATGTTGCTGATGTCCTCCAGTAAACACTGTTCAAAGAAATGAACCTACTGTAACACTTACTGTACATGGTTTTGTTTAAGATTCAAGATGGCTTTATTGTTGTTCACACTAAAGTTTAATATATCTCAAGATATCCTATTCAAAATCATGATTAAACTGAAAAAGTTTCCTGAGTAGTACACAGACGTCGAGAAATCTGTTAAACACTGCTCTGTGCTCCTTAATTCTCTAATTCACAGTAATATTGAAATTGTATACATTTCTAATGCATGTGTGCATACAGTGCCTTCTGTATATTTTAATGTACAGTATACAGTCTACTTGCCAGCATGCTTTTGCAATCCTAATACATTCCTGCTCTAACATAACCTCCACGTTCTGCCAACCATAATACATTTGAATATATTTGAACATCATTTTAAAAGAATGCACTTGATATTTTTTTGAAAACGCCAAAACATGACCACATGCAACCATCAGGTCATAATCCTGTCAAGGTCCTGCTTGGTCTTGCCTTTTCTCTTCTACACATATATATTATATTATATATTATAAACCAGGCGGTACAGTGCTGTAGTGATTAGCACTGTCACCTTGCACCTCCAGGGTCCAGGTTCGATTCCCGGCCAGGCTCGATTCCCGTCTCTGTGTGTATGGAGTTTGCATGTTCTCCCTGTGCTTGGCGGGTTTCCTCCGGGTACTCCAGTTTCCTCCCACAGGAAACCTCCTACTGGGAAATGCCAATTAGGCTAACTGGCATTTCCCAAATTGCCTGCATTGTGTGAATGAGTGTGTGTGTATGTGTATGTGATTGGCACCCTGTCCAGGGTGTACCCCGCCTCGTGCCCTAAGCCTCCTAGGATAGGCTCCTGGCCCATGTGACCCTGAATACAGGATAAAGCGGTATAGACAATGAGTGATCTTATAACCCTACCAATGTCCAATCCAATGTCACCCAAAGGAGGACAGGTTTCCCAAGTTAAAGTTGCATTTCCATCTTATCCTCATTATCCCCCGCTAACTTGCTCATTTGAGATCTTAATCTACATCTGTAATTCCAGTAAACATCCCAGTGCTGTCATACTCAATATCAGCACTCATGGAATGTGTCTTGTCCAATCAAATTACTTGTTCAGAACTAACTAACTGTATTTAATTCTATTAAATTGAAATGACTTATGAAGCATTTTCCAACACTAAGGAACCCAAGTAATAGAGCCTGGAACTGTGATATGATTACTAACACCTCAGCAATGCATCACACCAGTGAGTTTTTGTTCTTCACTACTTCACAGAATACCAGATGTTTTGAGAACAAGAAAATATACAGTCCAGGAAATGGACGTGTGCTTTACAGTGTGGACATCATCATAAATCTGCTAAGATACCATCACATGTGGTGATGTAAATAGTCATACATACAGAACATATATGTTTCGTTTATACTCCTGCACACAAGACAGAAACACCAGCATTCACTTACATAGTGAACCAGCTGCCTTGGATCATTTCTGATCCCTGTGGGCATCCCTCCTTTATGCTTCCTCTCCACCAGGCCGATCCTTTCTTCCTCTTTTTTCTATCCCTCCTTCCTGGCCCACAGGGCCCAAAATAACACCCTACAGTATTTGTGCTCCTATTTCACATTCCTCTAAGGCAGGCCTGATTAAGAAAGACAATGTTTTGACTCTGGCCCCTATTGTGTTTTTGCCCCTTTCGCGATTCTGCTCCATTACAGTTTTCCTGTATTTGTTTAATTTGTCTCACCTTTCTCGAAGGCAATGCGATAATCTCAATATATAGATAACATACCATACTTGATAAAACATAATATTAGTTCATACTGTAGTATTGGGGATATTTAGTGCTCCATTGTTATGTATGTGAAATAAAACAACTTTAACAACAGTGCTACTGTATATTATTATTATTTTTATTATTAATGAAAAAATATTAATTCATGCATTGATTACACATACTGATTTTTTAAAAATGTTTGGAACAACATTTCATTAACATACGTTTTTACGTCTTTTTCAGACACTCTGGTCAAAGGTAGATCAAGATCAGTGAACTAGAGACATGACATCCCTGCACTCATTTGTTGTTTTTTTTGCCCCCTTGTTTATCTTTCTGCCCCTGCATGGCTCTATCAGGTGAGCTAAGTGGGTGCCCTTATACTGCACTGGCTATATGAAAAAAAAAACGCATGGGGGAGGTTGATGAAAGGAGGGGGCAACAGCTGTTGCTTTCACAGAAACTTTTTTAACCTCCATCATCTTGCCAAGATGTGGCCAAAGTTAAAAGGGCCCCGTCACCCTGGAGATGACCCTCGACCTTATTTCCTTCCCCCACTTGCCCACTCATTCTCTGTCTCTCTCTCTCTCTTTCCCTCTCTCTCTCTCGATCCTACAGGATGGGTATTAGCTTACAGACTCACACTGGGTTCTGGAGCAGCAGATCTCTGAGTAAAAGCCCTCAGTTCTTCATTATAGCACGCTGATGAGGGACAGCACTGGAATCCGGTGCAATCACTCTTCTGCTGACCTCTTTCAACACACCTGATGAACGAGTGGACGGAAGGCGAAGAATTTTAATCACAGATTCCTGACATCCCGTCTGGGCTTCTGTTACAGGGCACAAACTCTGCGCCAGGTGTGTGTGTGTGTGTGTGTGTGTGTGTGTGTGTCTCACGTCCTTGGATAGCAGCAACCAGTGCCAGTTCTTTTTTATTAGACTGAGTCAAGTTACTCATAGTGTGAATTGAAATAAGGCCAAACTACAAGTACAGGGTCTTAGTAATTATGGGACCGATGGTATCAATATGAAAACGGCCTGAACACTGTAAAAAAATGCATAAAACAACTATAAAACATATGTATACTAAAATAATTTCTTAATGTTGGCTAAAATATAAAAAGAAATTGGCAATACATCTGTTCATTTGGCTGCTGCAGAATATAACTGATCTGAAGATTAATGGTCCCGCCCAAGCTTGACATGTTGGTGGTGGGATTTGAACACATAACCTTCTGATCTGTAACTTAAAGCCTTGACCAAGGAATCCCTTAAATCTAATGACCACAACTAGCTTACAACTACTTTCCCTTGGCCACTGGTTTAAGCTCAGATACTGTAAAGAACAGATAAAAAGCTCGTTTTCAAATCCCAGCACCACCCGACTGCCTTCACTGAGTACTTTCATAAGACCCATCAGCAGAGTTGAATATTGCATCGTAAAGCAAATCTACTGGGTTATGTGTTTCATTTTACACATAACCCAGTACGTTAATGGCAATCCAGGTTGCCGTTAATTTACTGTACACCACTGTACACAATCCCTGTTCAGGAATCTTGCAACACTATACTTCTGAATCTTCTAAAAGAACGACTTTTCCATCTGAAACAACAAACTAAACCGAGACCCATGTCATTCAAGCTTGTTAGTTATGCAAACTGGCAAGATGCCCTTAGTTAAGAGCCTCCCAATTAAAATGCAATCAATTCGTTTTCTATTAGACGTTTCTGTATGCAGGCCAGCATTAATTAAAAGCAGGCCTGCTGCGAATACTAGTCTGCTCCAACTGGGATCACGTCCCTGCAGCTGCTTTCTGGCTCTTTGATATAAGACATTAAAAAGGGAGACTTTTTAGTAACTTTGGTACAAATATTAACAAATAACTTTTGAAATTACAAATTGTTTAACTAATCATCTTTCGATTTTTTGTAACATTTTGTTTTAATAGTATGTAGCGGTTGCACAGTAAGTAATACTGCATATGGTGCATGTTTATTAAGTGTTGAAGATGCACATACAGATGTAGGTCATTTTAAAAGCAACATGCATGTGCAAGAAGAAAATACCTTTGTATAATATCTAAAAACTATTTAGGGGAAGAACATTTTCCACTTCTTCACACAGTTTTCTGGTAACTAGTACCAAACCGATTCAGCAATCCAGACTTCATGAAGACTTCATAACAACTCTAATCTGAGGTGCTGCTAATTTGTGATTTTTGAAGCTGGTTGCTCTAAATGAACTTCTCCTCTGCAGTAGAGGTAGGTTTTGGTCTTGCTTGGTGCTTGATGAGGTTTTGGTCTTGCTTGGTGCTTGATGAGTTTTTCCAAATGCACTTGACAATACTTTTCTTGCAAGAACTATTCCAGAACATCTTACCTTCGTTTCTTAAAACAACAACTGACTGTTGTTGTTACTTAATTACCTAATGCCATATGTGTTATTTCATAGTTTTGAAAATATGCAGTATTGTTCTAAAATATTAAGTCCAAACTTTAATTAGAATGTCCAAACTTTGACTGCCACTTTATATAAATATAGATATTAATTTGGTAAAAACTTGCTTTAGAAGGTGTATCAGTGTATCAGTGGTTGGGGCATTGGACTATGGTTTGGAAGGCCCCAGGTTCAAATCCCACAACCACCAACATGTCCTTGTTGGGCCCTTGAGCAAGGCCCTTAACCCTCAACTGCTCAGATATATAATTAGATAAGAATGTAATTGCTCTGGTTAAGGGCATCTGCCAAATGCCTAAATGTATTGGGGAAAAAAAATCAGTAAGTTGAATGAGGTAGCTGAGGTTGAGGAACTGTCAGACCCAAAGACTAGATATTGATGAAGTCTGGTAGTTTACTGTAGATTTTGACTATGATACTTTTTAAAATGCAAAATTAGTGAAATATGTACAAGAAATCACTACCAGTGTTTTTTTTATTATTATTTGATTTGTCAAATTTCATAAAAGTCACTCCCTGTAATGTTTTTAATTCTATACAGTATACACTATGTACTGTATTCCCATTACCTTAACCTTTTTTTATTCTGGCACATGGCCAATATTTATACAATAGCCACATACATTATGTGTGACATAAAAATACATACGGTTCTGCTTTTGCCACTTTAAAAGACCATACATTTAGCCAGACTTATGCCAGACCTGTTTTATTAGCCTACACAAGCAAAGTCAACGTCGTCTGAGAAGGAATGATGTCATTCAGCAAAATCTAAAGTTATTGACTGAAAAGAGCAAGTGTGCAGACACAGCAAGGTTTTGATTAAGCTCATTTGGCAAAGCTCGCTCCATCTCCGACTAACAGCCGATGGGACATATCTGTGGTAAGAACAACCTCAGCATTGTGTTTCTTTTCAGGAGGCACAACTTCAACATGCCATTACCTTTCTAGCATTGCGGTACAGTTCAAGTAATTTTTACAAATCTTATAGAATTCATCTTACAACTTTACAGCAATTCTGACATCTACAGTACAGTACTGTACCTCTAAGCCTTAAGAGTAATACACAGATCCTAACGCTGAAGACTTTACTTAAATTTGAGTTTAGGTTCCCTTAACTAATTTCGGAATGATTTCCCAGCCTCCAGCGACATTGGAAAGCAACGTCAAGTTTAAAAATTAATTACAGTGTAATATATAGCCGGTTTAGTGATTACAAAGTCTGTGAATTGTTTTGTTATGGTGTATTCACTTGTCTCTCCATGGGAAAAACCACAATATTCAGCTGTCTTTGGTTGGATGTGTTATACAGCGCTCTGGGCAGGGGATGGCAAGCCCATGGAAATCCTTGGCATAAATAGATCTTGCCATTGTTATTCTGTCTTGTGCAAGCCAAAAACTTTGTTTTAGATTAGCAGATGGCTGGAAAATATCAGTATTTTTCACCTCAAGTAATTGTAAAGGAGTTACTGTAGTAGGAACCTGCTTTTAAAACCCATCTAATTCGACAATGTGTTGTTGATGTTTTTTTATACTGTATTACAATGCTATTGAATTATTGTTTCTGATTATTTTTTGTAATAACAACATGGCAGTGACAGTATTAAAAAATACTCATTATCATAAAAAAAACAACATGTGCAGGGACTCACCACATAAGGAGATTTTAAATGTGAATAAATGTTTTTGTGGTGACTAAATTGTTTTTAATTTGTTGAAGGCACGTCAGTATTACAAAAGGTACTTCTAAGTTTTCCAATACAGTAAACGCTTCACTATAAAGGGCTTTATTGAGACAATGTCAATTGTTAAATGCGCTATACAAATAAAACTGAATTGAATTGAATTTATTGATTAGAGGTATTTTTTTTTAAAACTTCCCAAAAGAATGTTTCTAGGTGTTATGAGTTCCTTGTTTTGTAGATGTTCCAATTGAATGAATAGAATATTAAACGGATAAAATGTATGAAACATAATTTTTTCATGAATACAAATGTTGTAATTGGTGCCAAACTACCAAATAATAGAATTAAAACACTTCTGTAAATGCTGTTATTTTTTATATTAATCACCTTTTAGTTGGTATCATTGATTATTTTCTATTATACAACAGTTAGTTCCACCTTAGTATTCTGATTGGACGAGAGGCACTCCACAAGTGATGATATAAAGCACAACAGATGTCGGGGTGTTCTAATTACTGTACATTAACAGTATTGTTGGTCGCCAGTATGGGTGAAAGTAGGCCGGTACAGTCTGCAGTACTGGAAAAACCAAAACCTTACAGCAAGAAAATACATCTGATAACGTTAAGTCATCTTAAACGACACTTTATACACTTTTTTAAAAATTGCTTTTAAGTCATTTGAATCGCCGCTAAACTTTACGTGTTACGGCTAACGCAAGCTACAAAGCTAACTAGCTTCTAACACAAAAGTTGAACCTGAAATCCATCTCTAACCGCTGATCTACATGGTCTCTGGAACAAGGAATAGTACACCCTAGGGCACTAGCTTTTCATTTAATACTATTTGTGATTTGACCCTGTACATGGTACCGGTAAGAACTACTTTCACCACTGTTAATTATATGAACTGACAGTCACCAGCTCTGCCAGTCGCGGTTAGCTAGTTCCACCAGTCGCAGAAGGATATGTGTCGATGGAGCAAAATAACTTGGTAAATAAACAAACAGATCATAATTGAAGGGTAAAAAGTGGTGTTTGTGGAACTGTTGTATGAAAGCAATATCACATCCGTGGTCGCGCTGAATATGAGCGTACCTGTGATGTCTCTGAAGTGGGTTCAGTCAAAGACAACTTAAGGTATTTTACGGCTTTTGGTTTTTTATTGACACTTGAGAAGACTTTACTCCTGCAGTACGTATAGACAGAATCTTCTGCTCCTGCCAGCTTGTCAAATTGAAATGTCTTGCAAATCTTAGTTACTGCTGTAGTTAATCCTGTTATGGGACTCGGTTCCAGGGTGATGGCCGGGTCTGAACATGCATTTGGACAATTTACAATGTTTTAGAAGTATACCTAGCTGGGTTTTATTTTATTTATGTATCTATTTATTTATTTGAATTAACAGCTGTTTTTTTATTCCCCTCTGTTACATGGTAGGCTGGCTTACTTAGCTAATGTTCAAACTGAATAAACAACATTATATGTGCAAATGTTTTAATTTAAACAAAGTCATTCCAGGACCGCAACAATACACCCTCGACTGAATTGCCAATATCCTTTCTCATTCTTTAAATGCTTGAGGGACCCTTTTCAGGCCTGTCCTAACCCCTTTCTTTGCTAGAGTTCTAAACCAAACACCAGGGCAATGGGGAGGTCAAAGGGGAAACAGGGCACATTTGCGCCTTTAGCTCTTTGATATCAACCATTACCTTAAACACCTGTTTTTTTTTTCTCCTTCCCGTCCTCTTGGTTTTCTTAATTCTTGTGTACTTAATTTCCCTCAAGCATTTTGTAGCTCTTGTTTTGACTCGCTTAGATGACCACTAGTGTGAGATCATATTCTCAGCACTCTGTCCACTGAACTAAATAAACAATTTAAAAAATGATGAGAAAACAGTTGTGTGCAACCTTAAGCCAACTCCTCCCCTAAACAAACTGCTTAATTAGCAATTACAGATAGCTTAGAAAACATCCGGGTCATTCACGCAATGCCCTATTGTTGTTCAAATGTGTGTGAAGTAGGCTTAAGTGTACAGACTATCATTTGCCCACATCATGTAAGTCAATATTGAACCTAGTAAAACAATTCTTGTTGGTTTAGTGGAGATAAGTGAAATCCTGCAGAGGATCCAAGAGAAAAGCTGAGAAGTTGATTGTTAAAACTGTAAGAAGCTTCCCAAGGTTTGGTTAGGATCAAAGCTCCCTTGCTGAGAGTTTCCCTTTTGTTCTCACACCTTCACAGTGGGTCATTGCTCGGTTCCTCTTTTCATCTTCTTCCCAGTGGAGTCCAAACGTACCCTCAACCTCACATGGAGCCAGTGTTAGTCAAATTCAGTCGTCCAGCTGAGTAGAACGTCAACACACTCTCCAACAATGTGGAGAGCCATGAGATGGTTCCATGGGTGTCTCTTAGTAACCTCGAGCAGACATTCGAAAACAGTTTCTCATGTTATGAATATAACAGCAAGGAGATGAATTATTCTGGTTTGTGTATCAATTTCAGTTCAGACTTGATCCTATCACCTCCTGCAGTTGTATTCGCCTCTCTTCCTCTTTCTCTCTCTCTCCCGCACCCACTCACTCGTGCGGCAACGTCAAAGAAGTAATCATGTCAATGCAAGCAGAAACAGCATGAGATTAAAGAAACGCAAACATACTGTAGTCGCAAGGATGAAAAGCCCTTACAGCTGCTGCTAAACCCGGTGTTTGTCTGTGCGCCGTCTGATAGCATTTTATATACTTGTATGAGTATTATCTCTCAAATCCCTCAAAATCCCAGTATAAATCTATTTATTGACTGTAGTAATCCTTGCAGAGACAGTGCAAACATTACTATTTTCACAAGAATAATCCACTCCTATTAATTTAATCCACAAAAATTGTGATTGATCTATAAGCAAGTCAGTGTACACATCATATTAATGATATTAATGTTCTACTTGATATGGAATTTACAGTAATTCATAATTCTTTTAATAGTCAGCTGTAATGACTTATGATAATGTTGGGAGCTACAGTAGTAACAAGCTTGTACTTTGTAGTAGTGCAAAAAAACGTTACAATTAGCAGACGTCTATGGCGCAGGAGGTTTTACGTCAAAACTGAAAAACAGATGTTTTATTGAACTGTACTGCATGCATAGGCTAAAACACCATTATTATTATTATTATTATTATTATTATTATTATTATTATTTCAGTGTGTGTCCTTAACTGGAATGTGGGACTATCCATAGAATATCCATGTTAGGTGATGAAGTAGGCTTTTGTATAATGTTGTCACTTGGCTAGAGGTTTTCTTCACAATGTCTGCCAAGTAGAAGTTGTACGTATTTGACCCAGAGCCTAGAGCTTTTAAAATCCACACAACAGAGGACCCCCCCCCACCCCGCCCCCAAAGACTTGAATATTGTCCAAACTAAAGCACTGGCTTGTCTCAAGATGATATAGATGGACGACTGTGAGCGAAACCATTCCTTATTTTTACATCGACCGTGCCTAACTACTGTCACTTAATATTATTTAGTTTGCACTGTCTATATTGTTTGTCTGTAGTGTATACACACAAGTATGTGTGTACATTCTGTGTACAAACTTTTCAATTTATGGAAACTTAAGTTTGTTTAGATCTGGCATGTATTTACACACAATCGAGACCATGTATTAGTAAGCAGCATATTGAATGATTTTAAACGCAGGAATGGAATTTTTGGCTCACGAGCTCCTAGAGTAGTTGTTTGCTTAACAATTATTTTGGAACACTAATAAATTTGAATTAACTACAAAATCATTACTTTACTGCTTTTTGATTAAAAGTAAGTACATTTTGAAAATGGGCATTTTAGGACCTGGATTTGTTTCTTTGCTGTAAGTATGAGTAAGCACTTGAACACGCTTCTGATTATTTTGTGCCATCAATCAAATACCAATCTGGAATGAGTAAAAAAGGCGTTCATGCTTGTTTTTTTTTTTTTTTTTTTTACATTCAAGACATTAGGTTTTTGGCATATTTGGAGATAATATGGGAAAAAAATTATCTAGCTTTACTTATTTTATGAATTAAAAGTAGACAACCTTATTATACATTTAAATAATAAGCAGCACAGCTTGATTAATCTCCATTTCACTTCATCAAACTCAAAATCTCTGCTACACTTTCTTTTGTTCACGCATTTCTTTGTGTCACTAGCAAAAAGAATGTCAGAGCCTTTTCTTTAGGGACCCTTTGAAGTGATCCTTACATACCATGTATGGGTAGTTGTGGGTGTGGCTCTGTTTAAGTAACAAGTGGTATGCATGTGCATGCATTGTGGATATGAACAACTGGCATTTATTAAGCTTCATTACTTATACTGATCTATAAGCATATATGTTAGGGCCTTGAGCACAGCCCGTAACTCCCTCTGCTGCAGGGGTTCTGTATTATGGCTGACCATGTGCTCTAACCCCTGGGTTCATATCAAGCTGGAACATGGGGAGAAAACCATTTCATTGTGATGTAATGTACACAGGACAAATGAATGTGGCTTCTTCTTGTTGTTTTGAGGTGTTTTGCTCTGAATATGCACAAATCATTTGGCTAATTTGTTTTGATTTTGTTTTATCGTGAATATTAAAGTTTTTACTTGCGTTTCCAATTGAATATTCCACCTTACCATTTGGAATTCAAATATGTAGTAGTAATTTGCAGACGGATGTCTTCTATAAATCATAAAATTATTAGTAAAAGCAGGATGCAGGATACATTTGTGTTCATATGTTTTGCATTAGACACAGGATAGTCTGCAGTCATATTTTCGATGATCAAGGCTAGGAACGTTATATAAATGATTATTGTACTAAGCGGTTTTCCGAAAGTTTGTCTTGGATACCACAAAGGATGAAAAGGGTGATTTTGTAGACTGCGAAAGAACCACAGGCCTGTTAGCTTCGGCTTGTGGCTTGCTGATCCCCTCTAATATTATTACCAAAACTGACCCATAAGCTCATCCGCAGGAAACATATGTATGGGGGGAGGGGGAGAGAGAGAGACAGGAAGCAGCTGTGCATGGCTCCTTAAAGCAATTAAATCCAACAAATTATATCTACAGAGAGTATGTTGACTGTACGCAGATACCACAATCATCCATCCACTAGACTAATCTTAAGCTAAAAAAAAAATCCGCTACAAACAGGATGCTGAACAAACAGGAAAGACATCTGGGGCAGAAACTGATGAGTTTATGAGTAAGGTTCCAGGCTTATGCCTTTAAGGGAGTGTGCAAAATCAGCTGAGTATTATCCACAATAAACTCTATTCAATTTCAAGGTCAGCTCTCAGCCCACTTTGTCCTTAAACTAACAACCTCATGTACTTAAAGAATAAAAACAGCACTTCTGTCCAATCTTTTATGTGAAAGTTCAAATAGGATTTTTAAGAGCAGATGATGTTACATGCTCCTAGCTGTAAGATGATGAAGCTGCTTAAACAAGCTGATTAAACAACTCAATGCTCACTAGG
This sequence comes from Channallabes apus, assembly GCA_030522415.1. Classification (NCBI taxonomy): domain Eukaryota; kingdom Metazoa; phylum Chordata; class Actinopteri; order Siluriformes; family Clariidae; genus Channallabes; species Channallabes apus. The sequence continues at coordinate 23,566,754 of CM060122.1, read as the reverse complement.
GGATGCAGACCAGAGTTAAATACAAATCAATTCACTAGCCACTTTGCTAAGCTGCTAACTAGTCACTAAATCTACCCGTAGTCTAAAAACAATTCCAGATTACATGAAGCTGTGACGGGCGGCGCGGTGGTGTAGTGGTTAGCACTGTCGCCTTGCACCTCCAGGGTCTGGGTTCGATTCCCCGGCCAGGCTCGATTCCCGTCTCTGTGTGCATGGAGTTTGCATGTTCTCCCCGTGCTTGGTGGGTTTCCTCCGGGTACTCCGGTTTCCTCCCACAGTCCAAAGATATGCAGGTTAGGCTAATTGGCGTTCCTAAATTGCCCGTAGTGTGTGATTGGGTGTGTGTGTGTGTATGTGTGTGTGTGCCCTGCGATGGATTGGCACCCTGTCCAGGGTGTACCCTGCCTAGTGCCCGAAGTCTCCTGGGATAGGCTCCAGGTCCCCCGCGACCCTGAACACAGGATTAAGCGGTATAGAAAATGAATGAATGAATGAATGTGACCCGGAGTGCTTTCAGAGCCATGGGTTGCAAGTCACTATCCAAAGTCTATCCAAACTTTTGTGCTTCGCTATGCTCTCAGTTTCAAAATAAATTCTTTCAGCTGAGCCACCAAACAAGAGCATTTTATAAAAGCAGAACATCTATAAAGAGTGGAACAAAATTAATAGATTTATTATTTTTCAAAGAATGATTGAAATTTTAAATCCATTAAAAGTTTGTTTGTATGGTGCATACAGTATGGCTGTCTTTAAGCATAGGTATACTGTAATTGTAGTGTCTTTTGGTGCATGATTTACGTACTCCACAAATAACACACATAAAACAGTAGTGATGTCTTGAATGTTTCTGATTTCACTATGGAAAAAAAGAATAAGTGATTATTTTTTATTTCTGGTGAATTATTAGTAGTCATGCAACCCCTACTACACACAGCTTGTCATTAGACGTGATTACTTCTAATTCCAAAACTATGGTGTGCTTTTTTTTTTTTAGGAAAGAACATTTAAGGAAAAAACTACATAATGACAGCAAGAATTTCTTTAGTTAAGTCTGTCTTCAGTTAGATGGAGGTTAAGAGGTACAAAATGCGCCGGAAAACAATCGGTCATTTGCCAGAGGCTATCTTCCTTTCCTTCTCCTTGGATACTCTTCAAAGGCTGGACAAATCATTTCCAATAAAGGTTCTTCATATCTTTGGGGTTAGGGGCAAGTCTTAGAAATGTCCAGGATTATAATGAGATGGCTCCAATTGCTCCTTGGATAGTATTTTATCAGTTTTCCAGAACATTAAACAACATGGTTAAATGTGCTCTGAGAGAGTAATTTACTGATGACGTTTGCTGGCCTCCACACAACTCATGACTGAAGGAAGGTACTTTGAAACACCACTAAAGATAATAGTATTGATCCACATACATTTTCAGCTGTAGTATACATATAAACCTATTAACGTGTGGCTGCTTTTATCGAATAATGTTGAGGCCTTGTATTCAGTGGTCAAATGTAGTGATGTTATCAGTTTATGATCACGTAAACCAAAGATAAATTTAGGACCATCACAGCTGCAACAATGATTTTGTGGCAGCAGCCATTTAACATCTGCTTCACCATCAAACAGTCTCAATAATCAGTAGACTTTAGACTCTTGAAGTCAAAGACAACAGACTTTCACGTATTAATTATTAAGTTAAAGACAGCAAATAAATAAACAAACAAATAAATCAGTCAGCAGAAACAAAAAATCTGCTGATTGACAATAATTACCTATATGTGAAAAAATGGTCAACTACTGTACAACATGAACATATTATTATTATAATAAACATTATTTAGAAATAGACACTTCTCTTTTTGTTTACTATTTTTTCTAATAGTATTCTAATATGCATTTTTTTCTAAATAAGAAAATATTACAGTAATTTAACTTACTTTTCTATTTCTATGTTTTTCAATTTTCTCTTATGTTGCCAATTATTATTTTGTAACAACACATAATTTTACAAAACTATTAAAATAGAAAATAGAAGGACATCAGATTAGCCACAATGAAACAAACAAACACATTTATAACCAATTTATAAAGTAATACTGTGTAATGAAATGGGTTACCAAAATGAGTAGTTATATTTAGAAATATTCATTCATTCATTCATCTTCTATACCGCTTTATCCTGTATTTAGAGTCGCGGGGACCTGGAGCCTATCCCAGGAGACTCAGGGCACGAGGCAGGGTACACCCTGGACAGCGTGCCAATCCATCGCAGAGCACGCACACACACACACACACACACACACACACACACACACACACACACACACACACACACACACACACTCATTCACACACTATGGTCAATTTGGAAATGCCAATTAGCCTTAATCTGCATGTCTTTGGACTGTGGGAGGAAACCGGAGTTATTTAGAAATATCTCATTATTTATTTAAATAAATTATAAATAGATTAATAAATACATTATTTTTTATTATTTTCATTTGGAATTATTGACTTGATATTTCTTCAAATTTACAAATTGTGCCCATGATCATTAAACTACAGTATGCTACAGTTTTGATAGACAGAAATTCAAAAGAAAAAAAAACTTGGGTATTCCTTTATTAGGGGGCAAGCACTAGGTGTATGGAATACAGCAAACAGAACAGTGTTCCAGCACTATGTGCCTGGACATCTAATAACCTGTACATCAGTCCTAAGAAAATAAAACAATGTGAAAATCAGTCACCAGAAATCAGAAATGCTTCAGTGCATCAACTTGCATGAAAGTGTGTGGAAATGAGTAGCACCGGAGGGCTTTCTGTTGGTTCATTGATAATGTCAGTAGAAAAAATTATATCTCTCAGAGGAAAACGAGTTTAGATCCTATTTTCAAATATGATTTACATTATGTAGACCTTCATCAAACCATTCAGTAATTAATCACACTCTGTAGATGGGGGCATCCTGGAAGAACAGACACCCATCAGGATACAAATACTGGAACGAATCTAATTCCACCTGTGTGGGAGCTGTAGGATTGTATCTTCCAAACCACACTTCTACTGCGCTGTGTTGTTTATTTACTTTCCTCAGCTTTTCTCTGGTGATGCTCATCTATAACGCATTATCTCACTACACACTAAACACCTTAAATGGACCCAGTGTGTTTCCTTTTCAACTGAACAGCAATCTATGCTAAACCTCTAGGGTCCACTGCATATCAAGAGACGTGGTTTATATTGCTGCTTGTCCTTTGTCCCTCAGTGACATACAGACTTTTTGAGCTAAAGACTCTCATGGACACAGGCTTCAGAAAGAGGGAAGCAGAGATGTAGAGATAAGATGAGGTCTGTCTTAACTTGTATGTTGATTCCTCTGGGAAGGAAAGGGGCAAAACAAGGCAAAAAAAAAAAAAAAAAGAAATTCCTGAAATAATCAGGAGACAACACAATACATAGCTCTCAAACATGGTCTGTTTTCACATGGACTAAATAAGGTGTTCAGTTGATTGAGTGTAATGAACAAAATTGCATTAATGCTTCTGACACTAGTGGAGCACATAATATTTTGAATTGCATTAAAAAAGGAAAGTGTTTTTTTTTTAAAGGTTTGTTTGGATCAAGTAATCTGATTGGACAAGAGATATTCCACAGGTGCTAATATAGAGCATAACAGCACTGGTTGATTGTGATTGTTATGGTGTTCTAACAATCATTAATTACACTAATTGTCAGTTGCCAGTATGAGTGAAAGCAGAGCAGTAGGCAGCCACATCCAAAAACAGCTCTTTCAGCAGGAAGATGCATCTGATAATGTAATGTTATCTTACACAACACTTTATTTTTTAGTAATTGCTTCTACGTCGTTCCAAATTGCCTCTGAACCACCCATTTTTTTTTAAAGGCTAATGTGAGCTACAAAGATAAATAGCTTCTAACACAAGGCTGATCCCAATTCCGAAAGACTCCATCCATTGATCAAGGGCACTACTTGATATGTGGAACAAAGGAGTGTACACCCTAGTGCTCTAGCTTTCCAGTATTTGGGATTCACCCTCAGAAGTCAACTGATACCCTAAAGCAGAATAAGCAGAAATATAAAGTCTAGAGCATTATATTAAGTAAAGCAGCACTCCTTCTCATGCGATACTGCTTGATTATAGATATTTTTCCCTGCTGCATTCGGTTAATTTGTGAAAATAAAATTATAAAATGACATAAAAAACATTCAAAAAAAGTTATTGAATGTAGAAAAACATATTTAACCATTTAAAAAACTTGCTAACTCATCTTAGATAACACATTCTTAAATGTCAACAGTTACGTTGGCATTTACATTTGCCATTTACGTTACAGTACTGACTGATGATATGTTTCTTCTTTCCGTGATTACAGATGATATTTTCTGTTTAACATATGAATTGTGGAATATTTTCTAAATTTTATAAAGGTAATTTTGTTTAGGTCAAACGTTTGTCTGTAAGTAAACTACATTTCTACATACAGTACATTCAATGGATGTGTCATGGGAAAAAGTGAACTTAAGCATAAAAATTAAATGGGGTCCCCTAAAGTGTGTGTGTTAATGCTCTAAATGATACCCCTCATTTTTTCATACCTGAAATTTCCTCTGTTTCACTCCTCATCCAAACATGGTGTTTCAGTGTCTATGTAAATAAGTTACTGCTGAGCCATCTTATCAGAGAACAGAAAGGAATTTTCTTTTATGAGGTCACATTAGAGGGAAAATACAAAATGCTAAAATGGAAAAAAGTGGGGGAAAAGCAAGGAAAGTTTTTTCTCATCATTCCACTTTTTATGTTTGAACTGGAGACCAATCTGAATGTCTAAATTTGACTAAAAAGTGAATTTTATATACATAACAGGTCCCTATTAAACAACGTTTAACTACTATATTTAAATATTCATGCACCCTAAAAAATGCTGGGTTAAAAACAACCCAATCTGGGTTGTTTTTAACCCAGCTGCTAGGTAAATATAGGACTAACTAAATGCTGGGTTAATGTAACCCAGCAAGATGGGTTATTTGTTTAACCCAACAAGATGGGTTAAATATTCAATCCAAATGCTAGGTCATATTTAACTATAATGCTGGGTTAATTCCACCACATAAATTGGTCTATTTGTGAGGTAGAATTGGGTTAATTCTACCTCACAAATAGGTTATTATTATTTTCATGTTTTACAGTGAATCTGTAAAAAAAAAAAAAAAAACACGCATGTCTATTAAACAGTTAAATTACTTTGATATACTGGTCTATTACAAAAAACATACATGTATGCAATAAACATCATCCTATTAAATGTTCTTAGAAAAAAACATTTATTTTTCAAAAGCACAAGAACAGATAATCAACAGTGACATCATTACTATACTATTACTGATAAGAGCAGAATGGAGTAATTGAACAAATAGGCTGAAGCAACTTCTACAGAGCAGGATCAAAACTATCCAGCCCTGGTCTCATTTTAACATACAAACACTGTCTGTCTATGACTTTTCAGGTAGGTCTCGCTATTTCATAGCAACATTACAACATTACTGAGAGCAGTGCTGGTCATTATCTCCCAACGTCAGGATGTAGGGGTACGGCCTCGACACTTCAGCCTGCTGGAGGTATTCCACCATGTTGGTTCCAACCTTAGAAAGAAAGAAATGAAAAAGTTAAAATTTTGTTGAATAGCAAAGATGAAACTGAATAAGACTCTCAATTTCGTGTGAAATACGATTGATACTAAAAAATTACAAAGCTGCCCACTAAGATAGTGTATAGGTAACCAGAAACAAAAACATGGAGACAGCTACTACCAAAAACAGCAGAATAAGCATGGCTTTTAGGATACAACTCTTTATGTCAGACTAGTTGATATTGTAGTCTGCATTGATTTTAAGCTAATTACCGAAAAAATGTCATAGCTGGTGTCATACTGGTACATTACAATCACCAAAATATTAATACTTCATCTAGTAGTTACCTGTACCGCTGTGGTACTTTTTCCTGTAGTTGGCGCGCTGACTGATAGTTAATTTAACTTTGGTTAAAGAGAGCTACCTGGTTAGCTTACATGCTATTACTGGTGATACATTTGCATACTTGCCAAAGGGGGAAAGGTGTAAAATATTGTTATAACTCGGGAGAAACGCAGGAGAAATTTGACCGCAGAGTAAATTACTAGCTAGTGAAAAACGGGAGGGTTAGCAGGTCTGTATATTTGTGAGAGGGTCAGTGTTTTGTAACACACCAGCATTTTATTGTCTCAAGCAGTGAGTTTAATAAAGTTCTAAAGTGGTTGCTAATGCTAGCAAACTAACTAAATGCCTGGTCATGGTAGCCCTACAGTTAACAGTTTAGCGTTCATTCATCACTTCACCATCTTCGTAACCCTGCAAACATTCTACAGAAAAAGCTAAAAAGCTCAGACATCTTAGCCGTTTCTTTCATACACAGGTGGGGTTTATGGCTAGCAGCTAATCTCAGCTAAATTATCATCCAGTACCTCAGACCAGCCGGAAAGTTTGTGTGTAACCTTAACACGGTAACAGTAATAAATGTTACATATAGTAATAATTTTTCAGTCATATGTGAATTAGGTGAGTGAACATGTGTATACAGACCTTGTATTTAACGTAATTTTCCCTTAAATGTCCGAGGAGGATGAACCGTCATCAGCGGTGTGGGAGCTCAAGAGTCACGAAGCTGAGTGACAGCCGCTGAATCCACCGGTGAACTTTGGGGGAGGGGCCAAGCAAACTTCAACCCAGCAGCTGGGTTACACAAAAACTACCCAACTCTCTGTAAATAACCCAGAAAAATGACCCAACAGCGGCAACCCAGCGTTTGGGTAGAAAAAACAACCCAGCATTTTTTAGAGTGTGGTTACAGGACAGTGGTGGCTCAGTGGTAGGTGTTTTGCCCGCCATGTCGAAGGCCCAGTTTGATTCCCACCCAGTGCCCAAACCCTCCAGCCATTGGGAGCAGGAAGGGCATCTGGCATTAAACCTGTGCCAGGTTGTTGTGCGGACTGGATATTCCACTGTGGCGACAACAACATTTAAATATTCATGGTAACATGTACTGTAGTTTCAATTGACCAGCACAGTTAAAGTGTTTTATCTTTTTATGATTATATTATTATTATCTGAACTGTGTTTATTGTAAAAAAATAAAAAATAAAATCATGAATATTTTATAATGTATTCTACTTTTACACACATATTAGTTGGACACAAATGTTCCATTGGTGTGCATTGGATTTCTTAACATGTGTCAGATGGTTACCACATGAAAGTCATTGAGGTTCCGTGTTAGATCTATGTATAATAGATATAATAACACCCTGAACTGTGTCATATTGAATTTAGTCAGAGCCTTATACAAAGTACAAAAGTTGACATTCCAATATAAAAGAAAGTCATGAGGAAAATGGTCAAAATGGAGAACTCATTATAGTTTGGCCCAAAACCTTTATTCTACCTTCACATCATTCTTGCAGCTGCTATTTCTAACCTTCATGTGAACACTCCATTTGATTCTTTGTGAAGCTATGAGATACTGTATTTGATTAATTCAATTTCCTTGATATTACCTGTATATGTAACTTTTCAACTTTCCCCTATACAGTACATTTTAAAGGACTAGAGCTTTCTCATATGCAGACTTGGCTGAGGGCCAGAGTGAACAGCAGACAGAAACAGTTGCAGATCCTGCAGATGCTGAGCTTTTATTAATCTTTGAGCGAAGAAAAAGGAGGAAAGGCTTATGTGGAAATATTTGTCTTGGAAATGATCGAGTGGCCGGCTCTGGTCTGAGACTGAATGCAGAATTCATCAGCTCCAAGGATTAGATTAAGGCTTATTGAGATATTCTCCACAACCAAAATGATGTGTTTCTGTTTTAATAAAGCCTTTATTTTTAACCATTTAAGAATGATTTAATATGAATTATAAGTGTGTACACCAGTATCAGTTTCAAATATATAATTTTGTCATCTCTCAGGTTGAGACTGTACTATATTTCCTTCTCGTCTGGCTTTCTATCCCGACGTCCATCTGTTTTTACATCGAATGAGAGAGAGAGAGAGAGACATAGTCCTAGACTGGTTTTCATCAAGCTAATGTAAAATATAATATGACATTAAAAGATTCCTGCGGTAATCTGTTCTATATATTTCTTTTTTTTTTTAAACTAATTTAATTCGCAGATGATGCAAATATTGTGTGTAAAATCCTGTTGATGAATTTTGCCTTAATACAGGACTATATATATATATATATATATATATATATATATATATATATAGAGAGAGAGAGAGAGAGAGAGAGAGAGAGAGAGAGAGAAAGTTAATCAGGGCAAAATAAAACTAACTGTAGTATTTATAGTGAAACATCTGAATGTGGAAAAAGTAAGAATTTGGAGGAGAGAGACAGAGAGAGAGAGAGAGACAGAGACTGCCCTCTCAGTTGCTTTTAGTTTTATGACCAGAAAAACCACAGTAAACAAATAGAGAAGCACATAAACTGTTCCTCTAGCGAACATGGCAATGCTGCCAAACCCAGCCATTTTTAAAAAAAACTGCTGTGCATAACAGTTCACATGAAAGAGGGCAGTTTTTTAGGCATGCTGGGACTCTGAGTTCTAGTCTTCTACTCACAGGAAATTAAAGCCGCAAGCTTTACTCCCACATTCCAAAATCCAGATCCAAAATCCGGCTCCTTAATTTTGCTTTCAGTATTAATTATTTCTCAGTGGGCTCTAATGATTTTCGCTTGCTAGTGGAAAATCACAGTAGTTAAATGAACTGTAATGGAACTTTTCATAGAGCTCCAACACATCATTGTTGATTATTATTTCCCTGACTTAATACCTGGGATAAATGCATGCAGTGCAAATATATAAAGAAAAAAAATGATAAATAGTAAGCAGGGGTGTTTAAGCCAAAAAAAAAAAAAAAAAAAACTTACTATACAAACTTAGAATAATATCACAATAGTAGAAAATGTAGCATTTTGCCTTTTCACAACAAAACATTTTTTTAAGTTTTATGATTTTCTTTTCTATTATTGTTATGGGCTAAAATGTTCAAGCATAAAGTCCTGAAGTTACAAAACAGCTAATTATCTTAGAATCTGGCTTCTTCAGATGAGGCCCGTTCACAGGTTGCATATAATTGATCCCTTATTTGTGAAAGGTCAGCGTTCACACATGGCATGTGGCAAGAGGAAAGGAACATTTAGACTTCCTGTTATTCTATGATTGGGTCATTAGAAGAAAAAAAACTAACAGGCACTCGTTTGTCTAAAGGGGGGTAAATAGGCTATTACAAAACACAAAAACAGGTGGCTATGTATTTAGACCCAGCTTGAGAATACTAAAGATGGTATGTCTAGCAATATACAGTACATATAATAAATTCCCAGTTTTTCTTTCCTTTCACATTTCCTTTTCTGTTAATTTCAGTGCAGGTCCTGAATAATTCAGAGAAGGTACTGAGGTAAGTAAGTGACTAATAAACATGAGATTTAGTGGGTTATATTTTGACACTATGTATAAAAATTTGCAATGTAATAGACAAGGTATAATGTAGACAAATATACTTTTAAATTAAGATTTATTTTAAACACATGTATGTATATCCATCCATCTAGGAACCTTTGTAGACCAACTAGGGACTGTGGAAGCCAAATGGTGACCCCTGCATTTATTCCTATTCCAATTTGGGAACACCAATTAGCCCAATCTGCATGTCTTTGGTAGGAAATTGGAGAACCCAAGAAGCAGGGGAGAACATGCAAATAGACCTACTGCGGGAATTGAACCTCGGACCTGGAGGTGCAAGACAACAGTGTTAACCACTAAGCCACCGTGCTGCCATTATGCATACATGTATGGAAAGCATAAAAATTTTAGTAAAAACCTGGTCAAGATCATAATGTAAATGGTTAATCAACGGCTTCTTAGGCAACGTACTACTTGAGCTTTAATCTCATATAACAATTTTACTCTAAGAAACTATTTGGCCCCCAAGCTGCAGGAGGTGCTTTATTTTTAAATTCCACACACATGGATGCTTGAAACAGATTTTTGCAGATATTTTTGCCTTAAGCAACTCTTGTGAAGCAGTCCTGTCTAGCCATCTGTAGCCTACTGGTCATGTTTTTCCCCGCTGTGTTTTCATAACTGTATCCGTATGGCTGGGATCTAAACTTCTAAGGGGTTTGGCACATGTCACCTGCCCTTAATTTCTCACTCAGGGCAACCGACAGGAGGGGAAATACACCCCAATATGCATCTAGCAAGAGAATTAGGAATGGCATTTCACTGAACAAAGCCTGAGTGGTGTTTCTGCCTGCAGGTATTTTCCATTCGTGAAATTCCTATTACTTAAAAAAAACACACACACACACACACTAATCTGAACAGATGTGAGGTAAAATCATAAACTCAGTTGGAATCAAAGTTTTCCAAAATAGCCAGTCTGTATTTTACTCCAATAAATCACTTTACAAACAGACAATACATGTACTGTATGTAATAATATATGATAATAGATAATATATGTATGTAAATGCTTTTAAATCGTTTACAAGGTCATTGAATATAAGATTTTTTTTAAATTAAAGTTAAAGCTTGTATAAGTGTATTATGACTTGGACATGATTTGGCCCCTTAAATGTTAAAAGTGATAAAAGTCACGGCAAAGAGCTCTTAACTTTCTTTACAACTTTTTATAAAATTAAAAGTCACTTGAACACAGTCACATTAGAATTCTTACCATTATTGGTTGAAATAGGCTGGATAAGTGGGCAACTATTAAATGACCACATTGCATGTGCTAAAAAGGGAATGGTAAACACTGTGTAAATGTTTTGCTCACTTCAGAAAAGCCAAAACCATGAGAACCCAGTGCTGCCATTAGGAGCATATCAGATGATCTTCCCCAAGGCATTCTGGGGGTTTCTGCCAGAATGTGAAAGTCTGGTTCAGGTATAATGGTGAAGAGGGAACATATGCCTAAGATGTAACATACATGCATAAGGAACTTTTGTAACTAAATCTCCTGTGTTTAATGAACAGTGTTGAATTAATTCTTACATTGCTCTTTTTTCCAGTCCATCTGGATGTCTATAAACACAGAACGTGTTAACTCGCCACTGAGATTTGTACATGCTGATGTAAATGATGCATCGCATGTCTGCATTTCGGAGCACATCCACATACAGTAGGCTGTGTATACAGAAAGAATGTGTGTGTAACAAGAGCTGAGCCAGCAGCCGCAGTTCCCAGTGATGTTTGTTTAGTGAAAATCCTCCCGGGGTGTGCAGAGTGAGAAAGCCATCAGCCTCGTGCCTGCCGAGCAGTCTGTGTGTGTGTGTGTGTGTGTGTGTGTGTTGGAGGTTAAACAGCATTACTATTGAGTCGAAAGTTATTAGAAATTAAGAGCGACAGCAATTTAATAAACAAACAAACAAAAAAATTATGTACTTATAATTGTTTAAAACAAAAAATCTAAGGAAAAAAATCTATATAGATATTGTAATGTATAAACATATTTAAAATGTTTTTCTTTGTTCCTTGTTAGTTTTCTAAATTTGAATGCCATTTTTAATATCATTTCCAGTGGCTTTCATTGTCAATATTTGCAAAAACCTTTTAATATTTAAATAAAGAAATGAATGAAAAAACTAATAAATGCCCAATACAATGAAATAATAATAATAATAATAATAATAATAACAACAACAACAATATGATAATAATAATGATGATGACGATGACACCGATGATGGAAAGAATTTGCAATTTAGATACAAGGCCACAATTACAAAATGTTCATATGGGCGATGTTCAAGTCAAACCAGGATTTCTGATTATGCAGAATAATATAACACCATTATGAGAGTTAAAACTACCTTATGCCAGTTATCCCACTTATCCCAGCGTTTCATTAGTGCTTGGATATCATTAACGTAGAAAGTTTTCTCAGTACACTTATTCATTATCAGACTGCCTGCTTCATGTCTGAAACAATGGCCTCCCAGGAACTCCTTAAATGGTCCAAACATTTGGAAATGCCTTGGAGTGAACTCAGGATTGTATGCAGCTGAGTTCCTGTAATGTGCAAGTGGTGTTGGTGAATGATTGTGTGTACAGTTCCCACAGACAGATGCGTCTCTTTGCAAGTTGGCGACAAGTTATCTGACGTTCATGGGAATGACTGCAGCGGGTTCCGAGCCACCTCGGCCAGGATCGTCATTTACAGACATAAGGGCTTCTTTGATACAAGTGCACCATTCACATTTTTTTACTGTCTCGTCACCGTTCTTTGCTTGAACTCTTCTGTAAATATCAGGTCTGGTCTGACTTGAACACTCCTTGTAAATACTGTAAGTCAAATGTTGCACCAGAAAAATTATTCTGTCTAATTTCAAAAAGTTTTAAAAACAAATTCATACAAAAACAGGCAAAAAACTGTAACTTTGTTACTTTGTATACCTTTTCCCACCACTTTGTTGTAACACACAGTATACTGTTTGACTATGCAGAGTATGCTGCTATAAATTACATTTCTTGTTTTTTCTTTCTATACAATTTTTTCCAAATATTCAAAGTTGCATAAGCAGAAATCAAATAAACACCTAATCCTTCCCGTTAATGACGTATCAGACTTGACTTGGCCCTGTATCTGTCGACTAAATATGAAACTAGGTCCAGAGCTCAGCCCTTCTTTCATCTGGTTCCCATTTTTGCTTCGAGGTGTCTAATGAAACCTGACCATTTTTAAAAGATTCAGAGTTATGGGCCCATGAATAAATTCCATATTCAGGCTTTGAAGTCAGCCAGGCTATGGAAAGTGCTAAGACGTCATGTGTAAAAGTTATGACCTGATTCATTAAAACTAATCTACTCAGCTTGACATGTCTCGCTTTTAGTGCATGTGTGTCGTTATTTATTCTGACAAGCGGCAGGACAGCCTCCTTTTTTGGTGAGGTGAGGGCTTTGCCTAAGTGTCAGCTCCTTTTTTCCATCTCAATTTAAATCTTTTTTTTTTTCAGACTCCAATGCTAAAATACTGACTGATTAGAAAGAAAAACAGTACAGAACTTGTAGAATCTCAGCAGCATGTGGGTTATGTGTTACTGAGTCTTTAAAAGGTGTCTATAAAAGAGAGAGAAAAGGCTTTCCTGCCAGTAAATAATCATTAGCCTGATGTAACAGGACAGGTTATGGTTCACATACATCTGGAGCTAAAGGCAATCGTAAATTCAGTATATTGTGATTTTATGTTTATTTATTCGTCTTCTATTCCACTTTATTCTGTGTACATAGTCGCAGGGGGCTGGAGACTATACCAGGAGACTTAGGGCACGAGACGGGGTACACCCTGGACTGGGTGCAAATTCATCGTAGGGCACACACACATACGCAAACACACACTAAGGACACCAATTAACCTAATGTGCATGTCTTCAGACTGTGGGAAGAAACCAAAGGAAACCCATCAAGGATGAGGAAAAGAGTCAGCTCCCTCAACACAGACCTGAGAACCCTCGACCCTAGAGGTGCGAGGCCACAGTGCTACGGTAATCACTATGCCACATTGCCACCCAACTTCAGATGTATAATTTACAAATCTTTTTTTTAGCTGTCCTACATCTTCTCTGTCTCTATTTTACCACCAGGAGGTCTTTTTACATGCAACCATTTTTTTTTTAAATCCAAAATGACATGTTGTTTCACTTTTATTTTGGCTATAACATGGTAAATTGCTTTACACATGTGAACACATTTTTCATACATGCAGAAACTTGTGACTACATATAAAACGAGACATGTAACCAGAGGTGTCAAGTAACGAAGTACAAATACTTCGTTACCTTACTTAAGTAGAAATTTTGGGTATCTATACTTTACTGGAGTAATTATTTTTCAGCCGACTTTTTACTTCTACTCCTTACATTTTTAAGCAATTATCTGTACTTTCTACTCCTTGCATTTTAAAAATAGCCTCGTTACTCTATTTTTATGATCAGAACGCGCAACCCCCCCCCCACCCGTCGCATGATCAGAAAGCGAGACCTTAATGCTTTTGTCGCCCCTAACTGTACTTTTACTTTTATACTTTAAGTAGTTTTGAAACCAGTACTTTTAAACTTTTACTTAAGTAAAACGCTTGGGTTGATACTTCAACTTCTAAAGGAGTATTTTTGAACCCTAGTATCTATACGTCTACTCAAGTAATGAATGTGAATACTTTTGACACCACTGCATGTAACAGGTGAACGCATTAAGATAATCAAGCATGAAACCAAAACAAAAGCACATGACATAACAAGCTAAAGCACATGGTACTGTAAGATCACTTAAACAAACGAACAAGACCAGCCAGGACCAAGACAATGGGAATGCATTAATTAAACCATTCATTATATACCGCTATACAGTACCTTATATATCGCTTATTCTGTACAAGGTCATGGAGGCCTGGAGCCCATCCCAGGAGACTTCACATCCTGGACAGGGTGTCAATCCATCCCAGGGCAAAGGGGGAATTCATGCCACCTTAATTTGATCTAATGCTTTAAAGGTCCCATATTTGACTATTTCTTTAAAACATTAACATGGATTTCAGAGTAAATTTAAAGTTTCTGTGTCTGTGTGCTAAGCCAGAGAACAGCAGAGCTGAGTAACAAGCCGGGGTTGGAGCTCATCTTATATGAGGTCACAATAGGTGGAACATCTAATTGGCTTGTTTAAGCTCCGGCCAATACAAAAATAGAAAACGTAGCATCTGCTAAAGTAGAGCCCTTAGTGTATAGCCACAAGAATAATGCATGAATAGACAGACAGAAAAAAACAACAACAATATTTTAACACCAAGCCCATGTTTGACCCATGTCTCACCTCAGGTTTGGCTTCCTGATTAAGATCTACACTTAAACTGGCCCTGTGACAGCTTGCAGTGATAAAGTAGTGTCTCTGCTTGGTTAATAGCCTCCCAGCTGTTTTGGATAATCAAAGACAGTAGTCATGCAATGCTGAGTGTGAGAAACGCCAGCGCTTCCATTACAGTGTGTGTGTGTGTGTGTGTGTGTGTGTGTGTAAGGAGAAGGAGGTTACTTTAGGGAAGGGAGGAGATGTAACATGTTACTCGCATCCATTAGGAAAGACTGTGCACTATGCTGGCTTGGCAGGTCGACTTTATCAGTTCGTTGCTGAGAAATGAAATTTACACAGATTGAAAATGCTGATAATGTGACATTCAACACCACATGTCTTACTTGTTTGACTGGGTTATTATATTTGTGAAATGTAACATGAAGCAACTGTATTTGATAATTAGTAATAAAAGACTTAGACATATGTAGATGGTTGGACTTTATAGTTACAGTATTTTCCAGACAATGAGTCACTCCGGAGTCTAAGAAACATCTATCTAAATATCAATATAGTGAAACGTGGGAGGGAAAGATTTAGTTTTGTCATCTGCTTTGTTCACAGCAGCTTTTTACAAATCTGTGAATTTTAGAACATGATCATCTGAAATCATCAAATAATGAGTTTGATATAATAAGTAAATAAATATATAAGTACGATAAGTATAATTAATTTCTCCTTAAGTCAAGACTAAAAAAAAAAGGCTTTAGTTTTGAATATTCAACAATGTACTGTATTCCTATCAGAATTACACAATTATTTTTCAATTCAAGGAATTACAATAAAAGTACAGGACCCCTTGTATTATTAGTCAAATACTTATTAGCTAATTAATATTAATTATTAATTTGCAAATGTTAATAATATAATAGATATTCCACTAAAGGTTATTCCAGAAAGCTTTGGTGGAAATAGTATCAAACTATTATGAAATTCAAAGCTTATTCACAACTCTTTAAAAGAAAATCTCAAAATGCTAAATCAGGTTTTTTCACTGAATTAGGCAAATGTAAAAAATAGTAAAAAATGTAAAAATTAATAATTCATATTACTGACCAAAAAAAGAATAATTTATCGCAGCTTAAAAATGAAGATTTTATCGCTCACTCACACACTTCTATAGCGTTTCATCCTGCACTCAGGGTCGCGGAACCTATCCCAGGAGGCCCAAGGCACGAGCCAGGGTACACCCTCGACAGGGTGCCAATCCATCACCAGAGCACACACACACACACATACTCACACACTATGGGCAATTTGGGAACGCCAATTAGCCTAGCCTGCATATCTTTGGAGATATGTGGGAGGAAACCGGAGTACCCGGAGGAAATCTGCCAAGTACAGGGAGAACACGCAAACTCCATGCACACAGAGACGGAAATCGAATCTGGCCAGGAATTGAACCCGGACCCTGGAGGTGCAAGGCGACAGTGCTAACCACTACACCACCGTGCCGCCGGTTAAGATTTTATATATTTATTTATTACTAGTTAGTAAGTTAGTGAGTTAGTGTATTATTTCATTTCAAATTTATAATCATTAGACCTTGGGAGCATGTTTTAAAAGTAATAACTTTTTAAAAAGGAATCTCTTCATCACTAATTTTCTTGGTAAGGTGTAAAACAAGACAACCGTGCAAAAACATTCTCTAAAACCTCACCACTAAAAAAAAAAGGAAATGTACAGAAGGCATCCATTACAAGCAAGAGGATTTTCCTGTCAAGCGCTGTATTGTCTTCCTGGGATCACGCCTCATGTTAAGATGCGTAATATCGTATGTGCTGTGGTTTCCCCTTCCCAAACAGTCGCATCACCTTCTCACCCTACATATAACAAAGTAACCCAACCTTAAGGTGACACCATGTCTCCAGACTGCAAAGCTGCTGTGGGATTTACAGAACAATGTTCCCTCAGTGACTGAGGGAGGAAGAGCCCTATGAAGTGAGGAAAAAAAAGGAAAGATGTGGGATTTTAAGGGCCGGGCTGTTGTTCTGAACTGCTGCCACACTGCACTGTAATGGAAGAGGTTACAGTTCTGGGAAGCGGGTGTGTATCTGGCTGAAATGCAGTCTGTAATAGCGTCCAGCAAGCAGGATGAATATGAAATTACGCACCACAGATTGGCGTGGTATTGTGTTCGAGTTTGTGCCAGCTGGCTCACTGTAGATCCTAATGTTACACACTTTTAATTCTGCTATCACAGCATCGCTGGCTTGTTTTCAACATGGTTACTTTAATAATTTAAAACAATGTCCCGTAGTGTTCTGCGCAATGAACGAAGGAAGCTCAGTAAGTTGTGGATGTGAATTTAGATTGAAACGAAAATTGTGATAAGCAAAAGAAATTCCGCTGAATTTCTCGTAAATGCTGCAACAAAACATATGCATTGCCAATAATAATAATAATAATAATAATCTAAGCAAAACAGTTCATGTACTGTAACTGTCAAAATCTTTCCAGAAACTTTTCCATCAACAAAGAACCAAACAAATCATTTAGATTATCTGCATTTCTCTCAATACAATAACACGTTTCTGAAAATTAACAGATATAACAAAATTCAATTAATTAATTCATTCATTCATTTTCTATACCGCTTAATCCTGTGTTCAGGGTCGCGGGGGACCTGGAGCCTATCCCAGGAGACTTCGGGCACTAGGCGGGGTACACCCTGGACAGGGTGCCAATCCATCGCAGGGCACACACACATACACACACTCACACACCCAATCACACACTACGGGCAATTTAGGAACACCAATTAGCCTAACCTGCATATCTTTGGACTGTGGGAGGAAACCGGAGTACCCGGAGGAAACCCACCAAGCACGGGGAGAACATGCAAACTCCATGCACACAGAGACGGGAATCGAGCCTGGCCGGGGAATCGAACCCAGGCCCTGGAGGTGCAAGGCGACAGTGCTAACCACTACACCACCGCGCCGCCTCGAAAATTATTTATATTATATTAATATAATATACATCATTCTATTTTTTTTTTCTTAAAATGTGTAGTGTGAAAAAAAAATTTTTGGGTGGGGCTGAATCTCTCTCTCTCTCTCTCTCTGTTTTATTTTCAAAGATTTTTCTTTATATTTTGTTGATTTGTTGTTTACTTAATTTTGTTGGTGTCAAGGTCTTACCTTTATATCACAAAACGATTTGTAATTTCAATAAGGATGATAGACTCTTTGTGTTTATCTGTGCCTGTTGAGCCTGGAACCCAGACCCTGGAGGTGCGAGGCGACAGTGCTAACCACTACACCACCGTGCCGCCCTGAAGCTATATTACTTTCAGTATATTACGTATATTACATTCAGTTTGTCTGTTTTTCTGCTTTTGCTTGTTAACAATGCTTTTGGTCCACTTTTCCTTGTATGTGCTTCTATGTTCATTCAGGTATGATTA
This sequence comes from Channallabes apus, assembly GCA_030522415.1. Taxonomy (NCBI): domain Eukaryota; kingdom Metazoa; phylum Chordata; class Actinopteri; order Siluriformes; family Clariidae; genus Channallabes; species Channallabes apus. Next base: position 23,548,393 of record CM060122.1, on the reverse strand, counting down.
TTTCATTATCATGCTGGTTACGTAAATTTTATTATGCAAATTCCCATATTTTTTGGTTGAGTGGCCTCTACAACTTACTCTTACAGTACATAAATAATTTCTTCAAACATATGCTTATTTCATATATATTTTAAAAATGACAGGGACCTCTGGTGGTCTGGTGGCCTTAAGCACATTTAGCACAAAGGAGCCGGATAAGAAGTCTTAGATGAATACGTTTATTACTTTCCCCCCATTGCCATTAACCTGTTGTGGCTTTTTATATGAGTTTAACTCAGTTAAATTCTTAGTCATCTGCGCCTGTAAAATTGTGTTGGAGAACAGCATACACGTTTTATATCTCCTGCTTGTATCTATTTATGTACAACACACAAGTACACACAAGTACTACACAATAATTGCAACTTCTCGAACATGTCCTCGAGCCTTTTATAGGCATGTTGATGAATAGAAACACTTCATAATCAAGCCTGTTTGCCTTTCATCCTTATGCCTACCATGCCATTGGGTGATCCTTAAATACCTGCCTGTATTGTGTTCTCCAGATTCCAGGTTGCCCTTTCATCATGGTTAATCGGAGAAGCCAACCAACGAGCGATGTGATTACAGGGTACAGACCAGTCACCTCAAAGCTTTCACGACCAATCTCATGACTATATGACCATCCTGGGAATGAGCCTGAGTGAAGAATAGTCAGTCTGTTGCAAACTGTTGCCTCGGGGCTTGGCTCAGATTGAGAACTTTGAAAGAGCCTGGATCGATGGCTTCATCTCCGAATGGCAGAAAGCCACATGTACAAGCCTGTGCGACATCGACACATTTTACCTTCATGCGAGCGAAGGTTAATGTGCGGCCATATGCCAAGAAGAGAAGGGCTGCCATGTTTTTTTTTTGTTTTACAAACTCAGGCTTTTGTTATAAATTATAGGTAATTATGCAGTCTGAATCTTGCAGTTCGACCGACATCTGTTGTTTTTAATGTGGGAAGTGTGTCCACATGCGGACTGTAAATGAAGGGATTTCAATCAACAAGCAAGAATAGACTTCCTCAGAACTGAAATACTTTTTATTTTCATTTCCTTACACTATGTATAATTTGGCAATGTAGTCATATGCCTGATCCATAACGATAAACAAACATTAAAAAAATTAAAAATCAGGTTGCTTATTTTCTAGTTGCCATTCAATATAATTAACTATCCAGCAAACATAGCATGACAGTTGTTTAACAAATTCTGTCATCACATATTTTGCTTTGTTAATGTACTGGTATTACATGTGTTGCATCTGATTCCAGTTAGTTTTTGTCATTGCTTTGTGTAACTGTGAAGTAAAGTTTTATACAAACTACTTCTGTCCAAAGTCTACCACCAGCCGTAGTAAGAAGAAGTACATTCACAAGGCCTCAATTCCCTCTTCCTAAATATGGAGCATATACAGTACTGTACATATTGCTTATGTGATCAGTGGTAATTGATCATTGGGGCCACTTTTTTCTTACATATAGTGAAGTTTGCAGTCTGTATTACATAATGAAATTATTTCAATTCAGTATTATGTGCATGCAATTTTTTTTTTGTATCATGACATAATTGTATTATCATTTTTCATCATATTAGAAAGTGTAATGAGGAATCTCTCAGACTGAATTGTAAAATCAACGTAATTTTCCTTTATGTTTATTCTGAAGAGGTTCTTGTTTTAGGGCCAGAACGCTGAACATTCTGTACAGTCGGGATGCAAGTTAAAGGTCTTTGAATTAAACTGAAAACAGATGTCAATAAACTTGTTTGTGCATTTCAGGAGAAATAATTCGATGTAACTAAAAGTCAGCATTAAAGTAATGAGGCTTTAAATGCATCAAAACTGCTTCATGAGAACATAACATAACCGTTGTAGCATGGAACGAATGCCAGCTGCTGTAAGTCAAAGTCTTGTATATTACCGTGTGCTAATGCATCACTTCTGGAATGTTGCTGTTTCCAATAAGCGAAGCCAAGGCCAAACGGGTGGACCAGGCAAGCTTTATTTATGCGCCTTGGTACAATGCTAAATTATGTGAAATACATTCGTTAAGCAAACTCCCAGTGACACTAATCTGAAGAATGCAGACTCCCTCCTGAGGTCAGTAATTGGGTCTTTTCTCCCCTCCTCCATCTCTCTTCTCCAGCAGCAGGTTTAGACCTGAAATGCATCCTCCCTTCAGGCCAACTAAAAAAAAAAACAGTGCTCTCTCTCAGGAAGTTCATTCTCACCCAGCTATCCTCTGAGTGCAGTTATGGAGACTTTCAAAAAAAAAAAAAAATCAGAGAGAGGTCCCGCTAATGTGTCAGTCTTATAATTCAAATAATAACATACTATCCTGTACTTACTGTAAGCATCATGATAAGAATGTCTGCTGAACTAAATGTAACCTCTTCTTTGGTTTCCTCCTATCTTAGAATGCCTTAAGGGACAAAAACCAGGACAAAGGCTTCAGTTGTCCATACTGGTATTGTTAGATAAGGAAACACATCTGCCCCACGTCATAAATGCTGTAAATGCATTGTTAAAATAAATAATCATATCAGGTGGGGTGACTTTATTAGAATATTGGTTAGTACAGATGTGCTTGCTTGTGGTTAAAATGATAAATCTGAAGTCAGACAATTTTTTTTTTATGTTGTAAACCATGTAGGAACAAAGAAAAAAACCATAAATGCCACAACATGATTTGACAAGAACCCAAAGAATGTATTTTAGCTAAAGGGCATAACTAATATATATATATATATATATATATATATATATATATATATATATATATATATATATATATATCATTCATTCATTAGCATCATCTTCATACCTAAAGTTTCTCCATGCTTTTTTTTTTTCTATATCTGCCTCTGTGAACAATTTTTTTCTTCCTGAGCTGTACTAACAATGCAAATTATAAACCCATTTAGACCCATACGGAGGCTTGCGCCTGCTCTCACAGGAAACTCACGTTAATGGCCGTTTTCAGGACAGCTGCTCCTAAAAAGCCACTCAACAGAACAATGGCCTGAGAGTTTTTGGCCAACGTTGTCAGAGCCAAGGCCATGTTCCAAACATTTCCCAACAACCCCTGCACCTCCCTCCTCCTCAATGTCCAATGCTTAATCCCCTCAAAGCCTGATGCCGGCAAAAAAAGAAGGAAAAAAAGAATTACAGAGCAAGGGAAGGGGAGGGACAGAAAGCAAAAGCTGCCGTGTTAACCAGCTTAACGCAATTAAAATTTATTTAGGGCTTACAAGGAATCCTTTCACTGGTGAATAAATCAGAGTCGAAATGACACAGCTCAGGTGGAAGTGCTGTTTTTTTTTCCTTCCAACACTGTTCTTACAGAAACTTCGTCTCCCTGTAATTATCCGGTCACACCTCTAGCATTTGGGGGCTCCAGGTTGGAGAAGGAACGCCCCAGTCTTGGTGCTTGGAAACTTTACCACCTCAACGCCGAAATATATATTTTTTCCTGTGCATGTAATCACGTTGTTAAAATGGATGCCAAGGAGACACTCTGGGTTCTGTTCAAAACAGGGTTGAAGCGGTGTTCCACTGGTGCATCATGTCTATGCCTCAGGCTTTCACTTGGCTGGTGAAGGCACTGTACAAGAGAAGAACATACAATTAAATGCCATTAGTGTGTGGTTAATTGGATGCTAATTAGGATGTCGTGATCCAGAAAAGGCCTCAACCAAGCCTACTGTAAGTACTCTCTAGTTCTGCATGAATAAGTGCACTCCTTCATAAAACATACTGACAAATGTAATTGGCTTCCATCCCTGCAGACATAGGTTTTGTCATCATTTCTAAGTCTCTTGTAATTCAAACTCAATACTTTTAGAGGTCAAAACTAATTTAATCTTCTCCAGAACAGGTTTGCAGGTCAACCCACACCCAGGACGAGAATATTTGTGCGTCAGAAATGGAGAGTGCTTTGCTTGGGAATGTCAAAGAGGATTTTCTTCTCCAAATCCTTAGTGGAAAATGTAATCCCAAGTTACTTCAGCGATGAAAGGAATTACAAAAATATGAGCGCATACCCAGCAATGTATTTTCAATTTATCCTGAAAAAGATCAGCACAACTTAAATCCAAGTTAGTTTATTGGAAGAAACATTCTGTCTGTTTGTAAATGCTAATTGAGTATTAATGAAGCAATAAAAAGCCTGGAAACATAAACAATGATGTAAGAAAACATTGGGTAGTTATGAGCAGGAAAGCCTGACAAGCGTGAGGTGTTTTCAAAGCAAGCAATAGCGTTCCACCCGGCAATAAACAATAGCGCCCTTTCTCTGTGCACGTCTGTCCCAAGTCACTGCTGTAATTGCATGGGGTTAGTCTTGGTAATTGACAGCATAAATATCAGACTGTCAAAACTCAACTGTCAGTGACAAGCTCCAGTATGAGTCATTGCGCTTGCAGCTGGGGGAGAAAGGAAAACGTTCCTCGCCTCACTTCTGGCTAATGAAAAGCGGATGAAGTCATCAATACTGAGCGAGTTTGTCATCACGTCATTGCAGAATTGTGATTTCGAAATGCACTCCAGTTGATGCTGCCCTTAAGCCACTGTCAAACCAATACTTTCAATTGTGGTTGCAAATTTGGCAGAAGTCCGCGGCTTTGCCCTGACTAGAAACATGGACAATTCTTTTACTGATCACGCTTTGCATTGCTTGCAAACTCTTAAGCTTGTTTTGCAGAATAATATTACTATTTTTTATATAAACCCAACTTTCACAGGGAACTGCAGTATAGTCACCACCAGGAAAATCTGACGACTCCCTTAAAAATACTGCTGTGAGTACAGTCAGAGAACGTCAGTCCCATTGTGTTCAAAATGACCCTAAAAGCAACTTTAAATGTTACCGCTTTGTGGCCGGGTTTAAGAGTTTTTGTGGGTAGTGTAATTGGTCACATGAACTTACAGTTCACTTCAAGCATGCAGCTAGACAGAGGATGTTTACGCCAGAGGTCTATAAAAGAAGCAAAGCAAAATAATACTTATAATACAAGACAAAACTATTAGATTTGGTACAAAGAATGGGCTTCTGTTAAAAGTCTTATAAAACCGTACTGAAACATTTATCTAATAGTTTTTTTTTTTATCACCCCAATTATTGCTCTTTTCCACACTGAATTTTCAAACACATACAATTTCTGCCTCGAGGCTATACAGTACAAGCAATAAACATCCATTTCTGTACTAACTGATTTAATATACTGTAGTACCAGAAGCCCAGTATACTATATGCAGTGGATATAGAAAAACTATACACTCATTAAAATGGAGAATAAGGCCTGAAATTTACAACCAAGTCAGAAATTGTATTTTATTTTGTTTATTCATTTGAGTAATGTGACTGTAACCCAACAAAATTAGTTTTATTAAAAAAAAAATTATTAATATTTAAAGGGAGGGGATTTTAGTGGTGAAGTTCATTTAAGCAGCATAAATGCTATAAAAGTGAAATATTTGCTATTATGCATGATTGAATAAATATATTTAAAATAATGCATGAAAAATTCTAATTATGTACACACAGTATATATATATATACAGTATATATATATATATATATATATATATATATATATATATATATATATATATATATATACTACACACAAAAAAAATGAAGGGAACACTTAGTCCTGGTTTGACTTGAACCTTACATACACATATGAGGGGTGTTCAAGTCAAACTAAGTGTTCTCTTAATTTTTTGAGCAGTCAAATTGTCGGTCAAAAAATATGTATAAACTTCAGAAAGAAAAAATTTTAATGTTACTACTTGACATTTTAATACTCAATTTATTGTGAGAAAATTATTTATTCATTCATTCATTCATCTTCTATACCGCTTTATCCTTCTATTCAGGGTCGCGGGGGACCTGGAGCCTATCCCAGGAGGCTTAGGGCACAAGGCGGGGTACACCCTGGACAGGGTGCCAATCAATCGTAGGGCACACACTCATATGCACATTCACACACTTATTCACACACTACGGGCAATTTAGGAACGCCAATTAGCCTAATCTGCATATCTTTGGACTGTGGGAGGAAACCGGAGTACCCGGAGGAAACCCACCAAGCACGGGGAGAACATGCAAACTCCATGCACACAGAGACGGGAATCGAGCCTGGCCGGGGAATCGAACCCAGACCCTGGAGGTGCAAGGCGACAGTGCTAACCACTACACCACCGCGCCGCCTCGAAAATTATTTATATTATATTAATATAATATACATCATTCTATTTTTTTTCTTAAAATGTGTAGTGTGAAAAAAAAATTTTTTGGGTGGGGCTGAATCTCTCTCTCTCTCTCTCTCTCTCTCTCTCTGTTTTATTTTCAAAGATTTTTCTTTATATTTTGTTGATTTGTTGTTTACTTAATTTTGTTGGTGTCAAGGTCTTACCTTTATATCACAAAACGATTTGTAATTTCACTAAGGATGATAGACTCTTTGTGTTTATCTGTGCCTGTTGAGCCTGGAATTAAGGAAGTACACTTGTAGTTTACACCCTATAATACCATCATGTGCGAGTCAAAGACTCAAACCTCAACCTTAATCATTTTTACAAAGCAATAGAACTGTAGCTTGTGGTTCTTGCAAATCTCTCAGCGGTCTCCTTTCACAGGGCTGCTGCAGTAAATGCAGGGAGAAGGGTCGGTTAAGACTGGCATGGGACCTAAATAAACTGTGCTGACAAGACTGAGAGCTTTGCAAACAAAGGATTAGCTGAGGGATGAAAGAAAGAGGAAACGAGTCGAGTTGTTCGTTTGTGAAACAAGAAAGGTCAGGTGTGCTACTGTACGTCATTGCAGTCTTGAGGTGGATACAAGCTTTAGAATGGCTTTATTTTAGTTCATTAAATGGCAATGCTATATCCCATATATTAGCTATGTCTTTTGGTAGCTTGCAATACAAATAAAGTACTTGTCTTTTATGCACGATGGGTATCATACTTATACAAGCATAACCACATTATGTCATTTTCTGTGGATGTGTATTGTACATTATTGAACAGTACTTTGCTGTATCCTAGACTTAACCACAGTAAGGTCACAGAGTCTATTCTGATGACCGCTTCACAAAATATCGTGTCTACTCGAACACATAAAGCGTTTGTGCTGAAGAAAGTGTTAGTATTGTCTCATTTTGTTGGAACATTTTCACCCAAACAGAAGGTTTAAATGTGGTAAATTTTGCTGTAAACAAATCTCATGTCCCACTCCTTTATATGCCCTCCTTCTTCCACTTCATGCCTGCTGGGAGAGTGTCATCTTGAAGGCTGTACATTTCATCTTGAAGCATGGCCCCCTACAGTCCCGTTGCTACTCGACCATGCCTGGCATCCTAAGCCGAAGACCTGTAGCGCTCTCACACTGGCACCCCTGGCATTCTTCTGGCTCGCCATGGTCATGCCTGCTGAGAAGTGTGACAGTAAGACCTGACAGCTCAGGGGCCAGGCTGAGAGACGCGTTGTCACCAGCACACAAAGGAGCTCACCTGATGCACAACAGCCCACGACAACACTCGAATCTCCCGCTGGCGGATTAAGGGGGCCAAGCAAACAAAAGGGAGTTTTTGCAAGGAAAGCCTGTGTTAAATTGAGCATTAAATTTAACATTTGGTCACAGGATCATAAGTATTCAACAGCACTTGATGGAAACAAAAGAGTTAATATGGGAGCATGAGAGAAAAACAATTGAAGGCAATATTTTTGAGACCTTAGGGCAGGATAAAGCCCCTTATATTCAACAGTACTTGCAATGCCTCTCATTCTTTACATGACTCAGAATAAAAGACATGGAAGAGCCGCATAGTTTTGATCAAGTAAGGACTGAAGAATGCCTGGATAGACCTTGAATAGAAGGCTGATCGCTAAATTAATTTGGCCTCTCGGCCAAAATTACAAGAATCTAATTAATCCCAGATTCAAGACAGACACATAATTGGACTGGAAACACATTGTTCATGGGGTCTCTAGTCATCTATGAGCTTTGGAGCCCAGAGATTTGGAATCGACTTAAAGGCGTTCCATAGTAAAGCTGTATACTGAAGCAGACGCTTATTAAAAAGAGACAGCAGGTGGATGAGCTCCATCCAAAAAAAAAAATCATTTAAACACAAAACCTCCAAACTTCAGAGGTTAGCACTCCACCTAAAATTTTAGCTGTGGTCAGTCTGGTCAGGCCCACACTTGGGCTCTGTTTGGGTTTTTGCTTTTTCTGACCACTTGCAGCAGAGCCGTGTTTTACTTTCTGTCAAAGCCTGCTCCACAACCACACTAGAATAACACCACAGAAACCCCGGGCAACAAACTCACTGCAAGCACACCATCAGTCTCAAAAGGCACTCAGATATATGCGATGGAATGAGGAAAAGACCGCATTTATATTTTGCTTATACTGTATAATTAAAATATGTAGTAAATTTACTGGATAAATAAATAAATAAATAGTATATATAAGTAATGCATGCAGTTGTTAGCTGGATCTTATTAGCAATTATTCAAAATCTACCTTTCTATCATATGAAGTTTATGTCCTGTTGACAGCTACTGTATATGTACCAGGGGCGTTCAAATCAAACCAGTACTTTTGATTCCGCAGAATAACAGAACACAGTTATGAGAGTAAAGCTTGCCTTTAGTTTTCCATATAGCATTACATTACATTACCTGATGGCATTTGGTACACGCCCTTCTCCAGAGTGACTTACAGTTTCATCTCATTATGCATCTAAGCAGTTGCGGGTTAAGGTCCTTGCTCAGGGCAAGACAGTGGCAGGACCGTTCGATCAGTATTCTTAACCACCCCTGCTACCCCTGCCCTATTTAATCCCCTGCTCCACTAATGCACTTATCCAATGCTTATCAGTTTCCCATGAAGGGAATAATATTTCTGAATATTCAGCATCACCAGTGTACCAACGCCTGGCCTGATCATCTGTCATCATCTGCACCTGTTTCTCAATGGACTAGTTTATGCTGCAAGTTAGATGTTTTTTTATTCATGAATGATTCATAGGTCACTGTGTGGCTTAACAAACTAATAAAATTACCCTGAAACTGGTCACGTACAGGGACTGGACTGAAAATTAAGACATTATGATTTTGGAGAGTTACCGTCTCTGTTTGTTTTTATAAGTCTGGCTTCATAGGCATTTTGCCTTATATGAAATTTGAACTAATGGTAGATAATAATTATATTTTATACTTTTACCATTATACAGTCCGCCCTTATTAAATGACGAACTTCCGTGGGTCTATGTTTTGATGTCTATGAAGGTGAAATGCTGCCATAAACATTCATCTGCATCAAGAATCATTAAATGGCAGAAGCTGATTTCATCACAAATAGAAATTAAGGCCATATGACTTCAGGAGCTTAATAAAGCCTGAATCACACACAAGCTATGCTTTTAGTATTCTGAGAGACTGAGGTTGCTACAGCAAAGAAAGACACAGGGGCCTGGTCATTACCTCAAATTTGGTAGTAATTTTTTCCCCTGAAATGTGCACACAAGAGCTTCATTGATGAAGTCCAGGGGTGAAAACATGTCACCGTAATTGCAGCTGAAGCAGTGAGTCGTCTCAGAGAAACTCAAGCACGCAAGCAGGTTCTCGTCTGAAAAGAGCACAACCTCTGAGATGCAACAGGCTTTGACATGCGTTTGCATTCCGGCCAGAAGAAACACTATGTAACTAGCATCATTCTGGATGCGAAATCAAAAGCACAAAGGAATAAATAAAGTCTCTTGTGAGGTGTAACATACCAATTAGTCACGCCATTTGTTAACTCTAGGGTCTATAAGAAGTGCATTTCTTTCAATCCCGGTGCATAACGTTTCATTTACGGTTTTGCTCTGGATCCCATCCATGAGTTATCCAGAACAAGTTCCGCTGTGTCGGAGGGCTTCATAATCTAAGGTTATGTTAATCATTTGTACTCCATCCAGATCCCACATGCTGTAAAAAGTCTAAATGAAAGCCGTTTTACAATGATGTTGCATCCTGTGAAAAAGCAAACATAGACCAAGTTGCCTGTGAGGCAGATATCAGTGTGTGGTTCAGTTTATATGGAGCTGTGTGTGTGTATGTGTGTGTGTGTTTTCGCACAGAGCCAGGATTAGGTAGTCAGCTCCTGGGATGTGAATAAAACTAGACAGATGAATTTCTCTCCATGTCCATGTGGGTATCATCAGCATTCTCTGTTTTGTCTCCCAGGTAGGCAGATTGGCTACATTCGATTGCCCCTAGGTGTAAATGAGTGTGTAGTATGTTAATGTTTCCAAGCTTTGGAATCACATCATGGGTTTATTCAGGGTAAAAGATTTTACAGGAAACAATCAAGTGAAATTAATGCGTATTTGGGTTCAGTGTTATGGGCTTTGTGCTTTACCATCTCAACGGGTTACCCAAGCTAACTTGTTAAAATATTACTTAACATTAAGGGTTAACATAATTATTAACACCTTAACCACTTCTGACTGGAATGTAGTGACATTGATGACATATTTGCAGCAAAACCTAAGGATCTGTGCATTTCCTATTAGTAAACACGCTTTACACTTTTTTTTTGTTTTTTTACAATCTGTCACAAATCTCTTCAACGACAACAACAAATGACTCCATGATACTCCATGAAGTGGACACTCATGTGATGCAGTTGAAACGCACATTCACATTCACAGTAGATGAACGTCAATTTAGCCATTCTAAAACTCTCACTCACGTATCGTGTAAATGTACAGGGTCGCCTGTACAGGGGGCCTGGAGCCCATATATATATACAGGTCCTTCTCAAAAAATTTGCAAATTGTGATGAAGTTCATTATTTTATGTAATGTACTGATAAACATTAGACTTTCATATATTTTAGATTCATTACACACAACTGAAGTAGTTCAAGCCTTTTATTGTTTTAATATTGATGATTGTGGCATACAGCTCATGAAAACCCAAAATCCCTATCTCAAAAAATTAGCATATCATGAAATGGTTCTCTAAACGAGCTATTAACCTAATCATCTGAATCAACTAATTAACTCTAAACACCTGCAAAAGATTCCTGAGGCTTTTAAAAACTCCCAGCCTGGTTCATTACTCAAAACCGCAATCATGGGTAAGACTGCCGACCTGACTGCTGTCCAGAAGGCCATCATTGACACCCTCAAGCAAGAGGGTAAGACACAGAAAGACATTTCTGAACGAATAGGCTGTTCCCAGAGTGCTGTATCAAGGCACCTCAGTGGGAAGTCTGTGGGAAGGAAAACGTGTGGCAGAAAACGCTGCACAACGCTGGTCTGGGGTGCCATGTCAGCTGCTGGTGTTGGTCCACCGTGTTTTATCAAGGGCAGGGTCAATGCAGCTAGCTACAGTATCAGGAGATTTTGGAGCACTTCATGCTTCCATCTGCTGAAAAGCTTTA